>JAQFYD010000152.1:0-27028 GCA_034694225.1 Bourletiella hortensis | reverse complement strand
TACATGGAATTGGTTGAAATGATGCGATGAAAACGACATTACTTTCCGCTTAATTTTCTCAGAGGAAAATAGCTCAGCCTGAAGTAGATTGGATACTTAATTAAAGACTATTAAAAGTAGCTATTCCTGTGAATATTTTCCCTAATAGTGGCGATATATTTCAGAGCTGCTGAAGAACAACCTTCAAATGGAAAAAATTCCCGCAACCTTCAAATGCAAAATCCTTAGAGCTTTGCCTGTCTATTAGCTATAGCTGCTATAGTTGCCTCCCGGCAGCGTATCCCTAAGTTCCCAGCATGTAAAAATTAGTGGAAAGTTTTACAAATTTTTCCAAGGAACTGAAATTTATACACGGATCCAAAAAAAACTCCATCATCACTTTATCGCCGATAAATCCATGCAAAAAGTGGCTTCAGTTTGCTCAAATTAAACCTGTCAAGACGGATGCGGCTGTTTTAAAACGTGTTTAAATCCCAACCGCTAATGTATTGTAAACACTGGAATTTCCTGGGGATATTACCTCATCATATGTGGTTACCATTACCTAGTTAACGTCTAGTATGTTAAGGTCTAGAACAAGTTCAGTTTCCACTGTAGCAGTAGCTATAGTCCGCCGCTTGCTGCTGCTGCATTTTAAATTGTCCATTTTAATAATTAAATTATCATGTGCTGAAAATGTGTCTGTCTTCATTTCAAAGTCTGCTGCACAACAATCGCGTTAGATTTTTAATTTTATAATGACTGAAAACGTGACTTTGTTTACACACCAGAATTTTTTTCCAAATTCTGCTTACAACAACTACTACTTTACTGACCTTGCCACGGACACAGGGA
Organism: Bourletiella hortensis; assembly: GCA_034694225.1. NCBI lineage: Eukaryota > Metazoa > Arthropoda > Collembola > Symphypleona > Bourletiellidae > Bourletiella > Bourletiella hortensis. The sequence goes on along the minus strand of JAQFYD010000152.1, from coordinate 26,194 downwards.
TTTAATTCTCATGCAAAAGTAGCTATACGCCAAGGAGGTGGAGTCTCACATGAGAGCTAAGCCCGCATCATTTCTCACGTTTTATTGCCTATAACGTAGCTATAATATGGGATGAGAAGGTGTTATTACACGCTCCTGATTTGTATCCTCATTATTATCCTGGTAGAATGAACCATTGATTAGATCATAAATATTGATTCATGGAGTTTGCCGCCCGACTGGTTTTTCTTATTATGTTTACCCGTATAGACTTGTACACCGCAGGAGTTTGTTCAAACCCTGATCATCATTTACCAATTCATGTCCATAAGGGTCACGAACTGCACATTATTCCTGGACAGACTCGCAAAGAGTAACTCACAACAATAGGAGCCTACTACTTACTGCTCAAACTATCCTCTCCATGCTGCCTGCCATTCAATTTCCATTGATTAATGCCTCATGATTATGTTCCAAACGTACAACAGGAATATTTTGCGATCTATTACATTTTTAAATCCATAAATAATTTTGCCTGGAAATAAATTTTAAAAAAGCGTGCGTTTTCCTACTATTTTCAGTCTCCATATGGTCGCCGGTCATGTAATTATATTCTGTTACATAAATTTTGGGGCTTTTGACAAGTTTTCCTGGAATTGTCATATTCCATATGATGCACTGTTTGCGTGTTAAATGGACGTTACCGTGGGATAATATAGGCTCCTGTCCTGTGCCTTTAAAAATTTTATGCAACAATGGTCGGATGCTGAACTTATTGTGGTGCGACGTTAGGATGAGATTCTGACTGCTGTCACAGAGTGCTGCAAAAACCTTAATGACCTATAACATAATAATTGTGTTACAGAAATGATTTCTTGGAAATGCTGCCGGCTCAACTACGCTGAAATTAATTATAAAAATTCTGAAAGTCACAGTGCTAGACATTCTGGCCAAACTTTGCATATGAAGGGAAAAACGTTACTTTTTTCAGCCTTGCTCCCTCCCTGTCAGTAATAATTGGCAAGAGCCTCAAAAAAGTCACAGCTACTGAAAACGGCATTTAATAAGCTGGTTAAAAACATCGCGCTAACTTGTACAGAAGTCATTCTTCACATTGATTCCGTGACGACGACAATAGATGCAAAGAAGAAAGCAAAGAAGGAAAGACATGATATCTTTTTATCTCATTTGCCTGTGTGTCCTCCAGCAAAGCAGTCAGTGGTGCATTTCTATTGTTTCTAGAATGCAACAAGAATGGTGAACAATGTAATAATAATTATTATTCTTGTAACTTAAGAGAAAAAAACCATCACGGAGCTTGGATAAACGAGACCGTGATGATGATGATGATGCTTTTGATGCTTTGATAAAGATGGAGGGACGGACGAAGAAAATTCTTTTGTCAAACCTTGAACTTGAGCTTACCGAGTAGCTTTATATTTTTATAGAAATCAAGAAAGAAATCATACATAACAAAAGGAATGTTGTTGTTACTATTATTATTATTGTTGTTGTTAGTCCTGAATGGTATACAGGTGTGTCTTCATACCATGTTTAAACAATTCTATTCATTTTATAGTGGAAACTACTTAGTATTTACTTCTTGTTTCCAACTTAATGAGTAAAATTATATTCCAGCTGAGATTCTCGTTGTTACGACGAAGAGCGAGAGAACAGAGATGGGGGAGACTGAAGATAAAGTCGATGCTGATCAGGGTGATATGGGATCTTTTTCGCACACTAAAACTACCAAGATAAGGCATGCTGCTATATGACTTGTTTGACCATTAAAGAGACTCATGTCGTTAAATATGGCTGAGAACAATGTCCGAGGAAATGCCAAAATTCTATTTCTATAAGATATTTATCACTTCTCCTTTTATTCCTGCAGCTAATAATATGCTCTTCTACCCCGAGGCTTTGCTTTTGTTGCATAAAAATGAATTCCTTATTTATTTTTCTCCTCAACTTAATGCTCCATGCTAATGTCCTCATCTTCTCCTACTTCTACTCACATGCTGGAACATGTTTCCTCATTACCTTTGCATGATGCCCCTTGTTAATGATACTGTTTTTTGCACAAAAGGTGATTGCGAACACACACAGTCACATAAATCGACTGTCCATTACGATCCTCGTATATATATTAGACACGGGACAAATACAAGTATCATCTCAAGATTTTTTTCAGAAAGGGAGTTATGGAATGTTGGTGCTGTTTGTTCTAAAATTATTGCATGCCGGAGTAGCTTACTGGCTGGAAAATAACCTGTTTTTTTACGCTCCACATGATCATCATTTCTAAGAAATCTTACATCTCTCAAAGATGCTGTTATGCAACATGACCATAAGATGTGCTTGATTTTACCTTTCCTTCTTCATCATCATCATTCATTATCATCTGTTTCCAGCGTAATGTGAAGTCAGTGCTGTTGTTCTTCTGCACCAATCCATAACAAGAGTTGCCTTTAACCTGGAGTATAGCTAAAGCAGGTATACGCATGGAGCATAGCTACGAGGTCAAAAACTCTTGTGTAACTACGCTACTGCGATAATTTTTGCGATAAAAATTAATCCAATTTGTTCTTGGGCCAAGATTTATTGGCAAAATGCACCCTGATGTTTGTTCGCTGTAACTTAATGACTAAGCTGCATCAATGTTCTTCTTGCAAATTTCCAGATTTGAACAGGTGTGTAGTTATTGCATGGCCTGCGGAAATGAATACTTTATGGATAGGATCATCTGGCATCCCTCCTTCCACTTGACGTCAATGATTGCACTACACTGCAAGCATGGCATCATTCTGTACGTTAATTTGCATTTCATTCCGGCTCATTTGCTCCTCCACTAAACTTGTTAGGAGAAAATGAAAACAAAGGGGAAATGAGTGGCCAATGATCAGGAATAATTATAATGATATAGCTAGAAAAAAATTATGGTTTTCTGCTAATTATGCTATTAATCCGTAGCTACACGTCATTTATCATTAAATGGTTGACTGACGCCAAAGATTTTTTTCTTCCCTTCTCCGGAATTAGCCTTCAAATCATCTTCTTTCATTCTGCCTTCTTTGATCTGCTCCTCTGTCGTCGAATAATAATTATTAGGAAAGATGACCAACAAGATTTTCAGTTTTTCCGACGGAAGTTCCGGGATTGTAGAACTTCCTTACCAAGTCCAACGTAGTTACAGCATTGTACTCACCGGGTCCAAGGCCAATACTGTGATAGACTCGATCGGAAAATTCACGGGAGTTCTAACGTGCTTGCTGGAGCTGAACCCAGCGTTGCGGTTCCCTGAGATCCAGGATTGTTCATCCGACGATTCCCACCTTGAAACTCTAATGATGATTGTAATCTCTGAAAGATTACACGTGATCAGATACAAAAAACCGACATGAATTACAGGACATAATTCATGTTTATGGCGTCGTAAGTTTTAGCTGGACCAGCAGCGCTAATAATAATGGTGCACGGTTGATGAGCAAGCTGAAAGTAATTTGTGCAGATCCTAAGCTATATGCAGGTGCATTGTACTTTCTTAGAATGGAGAGAATTTTTTGCTCCATCTTTGGCAGACATAAAGACGATACGTCTTTTGAGAACTTTTGCCGCAGTTTTATTGATCTCATACTCATTAGTCACTTGAGCAATTTCAAGAGGAGGAATTACGTGCAAGTTTTATTCAGGGAAAACTGATGTCATGCACCAAAAAAATTTGGGTTGATGGTTCTCCAAGCACAGGGAGAAAGAGGAGGAATGGGATTCTGCCTTAAGTTACCCATGATTTCCCTCCGTATCCGGAATCATCATCCTTTATTTGGTGTCCAAAAATGTGAGCTAATATTCTTCTGACGTACTGCCACTTGCCTTTGTTACAAAAAGAAAAGTTTCCAAGTAATTATGACTGTTCTTTCTATTGATGCTGTGCGATACCCTCAAGGACATCTTTACAGAATTCATTCATAGTCACCGTATTACTATTGTGTAGTACTAAGTTTAGAACTTGTAGTATCTGACTCATGCATGCATTCATAGCAGCTGTAGTGATGTCGAAGAAAAGGGTTAGGGTTACGGCAATTCGTGTGTGAAAGGAACGCGCGACAATATGTATAATGAGATGTTTATTGCAATATTATTATTCAAACATTTGAAAGAAATCTTGCATCTGATCCTTTAGGACGTGTGAATGGTAAGAAAGGCAAAGTCTAACATGGTAAATGATTTCTCTCTTCTCTCTTTGTTCCACCTGTCATCATGAGTCCCTTGACATTCCACACAGTTGATGATAAATTGCTCCTGTCTGACCGTGGGGAGGTTCACATACTAGACGACAAGATGACATCTACATGGCCATTTATCCTGGCTTTTCTCATGTATCACAACTCTAGATCAGCTGCACAATAATGTCCAGAATGATATTAATTTTCTCTTTTCTGACTGGATGCAATATAACCACTGTCGACCTGGATGAAAGATCATCTTGGGTAGGCCAACATGGCTGAGTAATAATGAGACGGAATTTTGAGCAGGACAAGTTGTCAAGGTAGCATTGGAGACAGAGCTAATGTGTTATGTGTGTTAATTTAACATGAGTTTGTCCTTTCATGAAGAGTAATAGGCTTACGGTTCATGCAAATTAACATCCGTAAAAAGGCGAGATGCATAGTTTCTGGCCATGTATGGATGACTCACGTTGTTTGTATTGACATGTCAATTAGCCTTTACATAGGCTATACATTACTACTACTACAGACACTCGACTTCCCTTCACCCGGCTTCTTTCCAAGAAAGAAGGATATAGGAAAAACTGTAGGATGATCATGATGACGATGGCAATCTGTAATGGCGTCTGACCAAATTACAATGCTATAATTATAATGATAATCATTATTATTCTTTCCTCACAACTTCTCAGTCAGACAAGGTGTGCCACCAGCCAGGACAGGAAGAAGAAGACAAGATCATATGCATACAATGCAAACTTCCCGAAAACTGCATCTGCTACCACACACGCATAAATTATTGCCATAATTTATCATTTCCTTCCGGTCCAAATCATAATTATGTAAGTAAATTACACTTGGCTGAGGATTAATTAAGAAAGTTGAAGAAATTGTCTGGTAGCAGCAAACCCGTTGAGCCTATTGCACATTGCAGATGAAGGAAGCCAGTTATTGTGGTAAGATCTTGACAATGACCCTGGAAGATTCTGATCAAGTGAAGAAAAAGCGTCCACAATAGCTAACGACTTGGAAATAGTTGTCCTGTCAAGAAAAGTAAGGTGATTCATTATGCTGCTGCTGCTGGTCTCGCTCGATGAAAGAGAGGTGCTCTAATTATTGCAAAATCAGCTAAATGGGCTCCTCATGATTAAGTATCCAGTTATTGCACAGGTGTATATTTGATGGATATTATAAATGATTCTACATAGCAGGAAGCGAGGCATCATGATTACGACTGGGACAAATTCCATCCATTATTATGAACGCTCCGTCACTGATGACTTCGTCTTCTTCTTCTGATTCCAATTCATATCGTTTCACAATACCCACCACCACGTCTGACTGACTGACTTGAGCGTTGCCTTTGAGAAAATGACCATGAGGTGAGCGCCTTGATAACGATCTTTGAAAAATCCCTGTGTTATATACTTATGTCACCCAATCTTCCTATATGGTGGTGACATACCATTTATTCGTGTGTGTGTGTGTGTGTTTCTTTTGAAAAAATTACCTCAACCGGTTCTTCCGTCTTTTTTTGTCACCCTCGCTACTAACTTCTTCTTCTCTTCTCAATGTTTTGCAACAACAACGACGATGGAATGAATGAATCAAGTTGACCGCAAGTGTAGCTATATATTTAATCATATGCCAGACCATTTCTTCACTAAACCGGTAAATATCACATGGGGGAAAATGAGTGAAGAAAAAAATTGTTATATAAATATCTGCTGCTGATGATGATGGTGTGATGAGCATGACGAAATACTTTCTATTAATATTTTATTTTGCTTTGACTACCGCTTCCCTCCAGACACTATTAGTGACATATTACGCTGCTGCGTTGATGTGACAGGGCTACACACGAACAGAAACAGTCTATATGTTTCATGGCCACGACGATATTATTCCATTTTTTGTCATTTCATAAGAAATTATGTTAATTTTTCAATCACTTTTCCTTGTAGTACATTCCTCTTCTAATTCTGGCCGACTGCATCTATTTATAATGACGTGTAGTATTTATATGACAGAGACGAAAATTATTAATCACACAAGGTTGCACACAGGTAACAACGTATGCATCTAATGAACCACAGAGGCTTAACCCAAAATAATTTCTGTTATTTATTATTGCTAAGGACTGTGATGGCTGGTGCAGCCGCATTGTTGTAAGTAGTACTGGCGAGACATTGAATACTCTTTTCAAGAGTTTCCTCGTTTCAACACATAACAACTGGTAATATCAAGATGGGTACTTAAGATTGTAAACATGCCATGGTTATCCCTTATTGGAACAAAATTTATGCAATTGGCAGGTTCAAAATATTGACACATGGAGTACCATAAGATTTATATTAGTTTTGATTGCTTACATGACAATTCTTACGGTAAATTTACTGAATGTGATGGAAACTGTGAGGAGCTGTATACAAGATTATTATCCTTGTCGGAGGGGAGAGAGAGAGAGTGTGTAAAATACGCTATCGATTGTAAAGCTAAACGGTTTCCTCAGAGCTGTGTTAGTTAGCAACTGTTGATGAGGAAGAGGATTGTAAAGTTGATAAAAACGAGTAATAGTACTAGTCGTCATTCAGAGCTGAAACAAGAAGATGACTTGGACAGGTAGTTAGTTTGACTGTGGAGCATACAAATAACAGGAGCGATAAAAAGATGTAGTATTTCCTATGGTGAAGTATGTAGTTAGCTTTGCTAGTATCAGTATGAAAAAGAGACTCATCTCGGCGGTCTAAAGAGCATTGTCGTCGGAAGCCTGTTAGCTACTAGTATACAATGCTGTTGTTCATGTTGTTGCTGGCAGAGGAATAAATTTTTTGAAAGGTCAAAAGAAATGTGAAAAACATGTTAAAGGGTAGTTCGATGACCCAGAGGGACGAGCCTTAACAATGAGCTCTGGCCTCCAATCCATCCATCCTCGAATGCATTCCAATTTTGTTCTTGTTCTCAGGTGGCTGGTGGATCGATACAGAAAATATAAATGGGAATCCCCTCCTCAGAATGCTTTCAGCCTCTAAAAGCACGTGAAATCGACGTTCCGTAACGACGACTAGTTGTTTTTGTTATTATTCTCTTTTCTTCCTTTCTTTCTACTTCTAGTGAACAAGTGAACAAGAATGTGGGAATTAGTCGTCGCAAGCTGCAGCACAGAGAGAGGGTTGAAACCTTGACAGCGATCACGATGGCATTTTTACAAGATTCAAACAACTACTGCGTAGTTACACAATGGAACAAAACTGCAATAAATCGCTCAGTTTCTCTATCCAAATCCATTTACCCTCTTGGTGTATACATACAAAGCGGACAAGCATTAAGGAGCTAATTTTAGTAAAAACAACAAATTATAGACATGAAAAAAAGCACATTATCTGCTATTCACACACACACACACACACACACAAGCGTATACTAGCGGCACGTTTGTACCAAAGGAAAAGATTGCATTTAGATGGTGAGCAGGCAGGTTGGTTGGAAGGAACTGATGAGAATTGCATACGAGGGGGGAAAATGGACGGTCATCATACCACATGTAGTGTGTTTAAGTTCGATGAAAATGTAAGGTGGTGATTGGGTGGTAAAGCTAAGCTACAGAAGCATCGTCGTCTTCGCCACGGTCTTGTCCAACAAAGCCCCTTTCTCAGATGCATTCAAATATTGTCTAAAGTCGCTCCTGCTTCTGCTACACACACACACACAGGTGTGAGAACTTTTAAAAGAGAATGATCTTCTGGGAAAGAACGGCCTTGCAACGGCTAGAAATACTAGTCCACTTATTCCACTAGGTCGTCTACTTGCTGTTTTTCTGTCTCTCTCTCTCTTTCCATCTGCATACGCTCTCGCCGTATGTTGCCACGTTCAACAGGAGTTACTGTTCCTCTGTAAGTACCATAAGGATCCTAATACAGGACCACTACTACTGCTGCGAATGCTACCATCAAGCCACCAACGATACCAAGCAAAGCATCATCATCATCACCGACAACATCAAGAGGGGCTACTACCAATTCTTTGCCAACAGTCATCGTCCACTCTCAGAAGACCGTATTGCAAGTAACTAGTAGTAAAAGCGCGAGTTTGGTGCCATCCTGTTGTGTCTTCAAGTGGTGCTACTGCTGCTGTTCTTCCTCTTATACTCAATTTCCCATTATTTCTTTTGTTTTCCGTGGAAAAGTGTGAATTGATAAAAAAAAAGAAAATAATGGAATACCCCTCTGGCTCTTTCCCGTATTATTGTAAGTTCCAAGTTTATTTCACTTATTTATATCATTACAACCATTATTGCTGTTGTTGTTGTTATTTTTGTTGTAAACCCGCAAACCATGTGAGTTTCACCAGGAGCTAATAGTAATCAAGCCACAAGTTTAGTATCATTATGAACGGGGATGAATTCAACAGGTGTGTATTATATGGCTATCAGTGTGTCCTATGTGCAACCGTTCTTCACCTTCTGTGATGATTTTACTTGCATTGACAAAAGTTTCTACTGATTTCACATTCGGTTGCTGTAGCAGCAGCTAAGCCGCGTTAAGAACAACACCTCTCTCTGATACTCAAACTAAGTGCATACTACATTCAGATGGTACTAGCTACGATCTCCTTGAAAGTGTCACCACCTGTAACCAATAAGTACAGACATTCACATTTGGTCCAACGTTAGTTAGTAGCCATAGTATTAAATCATGAAAATAATATTGGCTCTCACCATTAATACATTATTATTAGCACTTTACGATATGAAGCCCTGCATTAATTCGAGTCAGAGGGTAAACTGTCCTTAATAACAGGAGTTTATGGGCGGCGGAGGTGAATTTAAGAGTCCCTGCGTGTGAGTATTGACAGGATTTGTTATTGTTGTTGTTGTTATTATGATGTGAGATTGTGTGCAGCTGGGTGATATTTATCCTTGTACCTTATACGAGATTTTAATAGCTGTCAAGTCCCAAACACCTTTTATAATGAACATATATTGAGAAATTAAAAAAAATTCAGTAACGGTTTTGAATGAGGGATAAGTAGTCATGGCAGGAGAAGAACAGGAGCAATACCAAAAGTTTATAAAATGGTAATAGCTTGAGAGGTACAGGAGCTCTCGGAAATACCCATTCATACTACAGTTTGATGACAGCGTTTAGCATTTAACCTATCTACTGCATGCGCCTCTGAACAACTCATGCATGTATGTGATGATGCTTTATTTATGAATTTCAATGGAATTATTCCTCCTGATTGAATTGAAGCTCTTCTGCATAGCATTAATCGTGCGTGTCATGCCCCTTCTCTTGACTTTGAAGCGCTTAAACCCCAAGTAGTAGTGTTGGGACGATAATGCCAACTAGAGCTCAGCTCGTATGTGTCCGTGTGCCCAAACAGATATGAGACTTACACATGAAAAAGAACAGGGGAGGAGGATTTATTATGAATTTAGTCATACATTTTTGATTGTAGTCTAAATACGTGGGGAAATTACGATACGGCAATATACGTCAACTCTGTCGGTCTGTGTGACACTCGGCCTAGATTGAATATTGTTGTTGTTGCTGCTGCTGTTCCTCTTGTTCGTGGTACTGTTGCTTCTAGTTAGTTTGCTAACCAACTACTGCATACTTGACTTCCTCTGTCTCCCACTTGCTCATCAACTTGCTGGATTTTCATCAATTCACTCAATGTTCACTTCCTCACATCGTGTTGACCAAACTACTACTGCTGCTGTTACTAGTGCTTCTACTAGTACAACAATATAGCATAACCACATTGGAGTGCATAGCCGTGTCAGTATAAACCATCGTCATCACAATTACCAGCTTCACCATCCATCCCTCCATCCCGTCTCATCCATACTGATTTCAAGCCTTTCCTTCTCATTCACTCTTCTGCTGCAGAATCAGTCGACGACTCATTGTGTTTATGTCGCTAGTTTTTTTCTTCCGTACACTCTCTTGGATTGGATCTATTGGTCTCGCCAAAAAAGTGTGACGTGAGATTCGAGAAGCAGCAGTAACAGCAGCGACAGGGTGAAACAGAAAAGGCAAAGTGTTACTAGCAACCTTTAGTGCAAGTTCAGTCAAGTGTAAATCCTGTGTGTGGGCTCATCAATTTTTTTTATTCCCTTCGCCGCCTAAAGTTGGATGCTAAAGGCATGTTATTATTATTGTTTTTATTGCTGTTACTATTACAACTATTATTACCTCTGCTGCTGTCATTTTAGCCATGCATAAAATAAACAAGGATTTTACATCTACTACTACTACTACTACTAATGCAACTTGAGAGAGCGGGCATGAGGTGTTTCCACTTTTATTATGAGCTACACATAACTTTCCTTCGCTTCTTTTTGGAAGAGTGTCAAAAAGTGTTTCCTCCTTCTTCTGGCTCAGCTTCCAGCTTAGCTACTTGTCACTATTACATTATGAGCTTACTGAATGTCATATGGTAGCAGCGAGGCCAGACGAAATTTCCTTGTAGCTACTGTTTAGACTATCAGTTTAAACTACCAACAATTTTTACTGCTTCAAATCAGTGTGTAAACAATGTCACCAGCACATGCAACAGGACGACGAGATGATTTTTTTTTCATGTGATGGAAACACAGTAATGTCAAGTTATATTAGCTTACTTTCATGCTTGGAATAACTACGTTCTGAGTCATTATTATAACACACGTAGCTATAGCTAACTATTTACTATTTTTTTTATTTCTGCTGCCAAAACCTACAGCAACAACCTTTTTCCCTTATCATGCAACAATGTAATGACCTCACTCTCAATGCTATACTTGAAGCGGGTTCTGCAGAATCGGAAATGGATATTTTATTTTTTCCAAATGATGTAACTATAATGGCACATTTTCCCACGTACGGAAGCAGGAAGAAAATTAATTAAAAGCCTACAATGGTCATGCAGCAGAACGATGATGACGATGAGAGGATGCGAATGATGCTGTATACACATTTAATTAAATCCCCTTCTTCACAAGTGCATGGGAAATTGTAGTACACACGGGGAGAGACAAAACAACTATTATTAGTAATCTTACGGTTAGTTTAATTTCAACAGCTATACGAAGGGAATAATTTCATTTTATGACATGTCATGACGTGCGAATGGAAAGGAATTTGACTAAGTCGATCATGAAAATGGGTGTTACGCTTGCTATAGAATTCCATCGTTCATGAAATGGAATTGAATGCCGTAGAGATCGAGGGATCATCTTTGCTATAGGGAATACATTGCTATTGTTGTCCAGGTTCCCCTTAGCTGTAGCTATAGCTACGCCAATGTGAAAACTTGTGTGTGCACTAAGACGAGAACTAAATTAGTTGTTCATGGAAATGTGCCACAGATTGTTGTAGTAACATAGTGTTGATATTTATTTTCTTACCAGGAATACAAAGGACGTCCCTAATATAAGCTGGCAGAACTACAGGAAGAGCAAATAACAATAATAATTTGAGCGGAAAAGTTTTACAAAGTCGTCGTTGGAACGAAGAGAAGCAAGACGAAAATTTTGGAATATTTTTGCCCGGAACAGACGCGACTTATTTAGTGAATGTGCAAGCGTGCGATCGCAGTTCTGAATTGTGGTAAATACCCAAGTTACTTAAAGTGTACTAATCTGTGGATGGAGCTGAAGAAGTGACGTTATATCGTGACGATAATTATCTACTGTGATATTATGGGGTCCATTATCACATAGTCAGAAATCCAAGGAATGATATTAAGTACCTGCGGCTCTAACTTCCCTAAAATCTCTGCCAATGTGATTAGCAGGGGGAAATTAATAATAATAGGAGAATAATTAAGACAATTTAAAAGTTCTTCGAAATGTAAGTCTATCCCGTGTTGTGAATTCGTCAACAACATCACCAACAACAACAAAAAGTGTACCTGCTTAAGCATAGCAGTGGATAAAAATATTTCAGGCCAAGGATCTATATGTTAACCGTATTCCTTGACAATTACAACAAAATCGTATCAACATGACTGTTTCCTATACGGGGGATGTTGCAAACGGTAGCAGCTTCGGCTGCTTCTGGAAAATCCTTATCAGGTAGGGTAACAACAAGTATTTTTTTTCCTTTTATTCTCCGCTCCTTCCTTTTTTTTTATTTATTTAATTCAAGTATCTTCTATGGGAGATTTCCATAATAATATCCCGCAGTAAGTGTCGCTGTCCCTTTATGGGCATCATAAGATTGCGCATGGTGGTTCAAATGAGATGCTTTGCGTTCAAGTTATGTGACTTGTACAGTGTTGGATGTCAGTGATAAATTTCCAGCTTGCCCTTTACGGCTCATTTCACACCTCTTCTTCTATTTTTTGAACAGGCTGATGAAGAAAAGGTCTGACAGCAGGCTATCAAACGAAAATCCAGTCTGGTTTTTTACAATGTATTAGCTAGGCATCTCATCCCATTGATGCGCATTGAAAAATCATCGTTCCACGGAACTCCCATCTTTATGGTTACAATGTGTTACATAAATGCACGCGAATAGCTACCATTGCAGACAGGAATCAATGATCATGAGCCGGCCATAAGATCCAAAGCTATTGAAAAGCACGTGAATTATTAAACTTGATATTGTCCTGTGGTGCATTGTTGTTATGAAATGAGAAGGACAAAAATGAGAGCAGGGCGGGGGACTGGCAGCGTTTGTGCCTGTGTCAATTCTAAAGGCTGTGGGAGTATTTTCTCCAAAGTTATATAATTAATTAGGACAGGACGACAGGACTGAATGAGCAAGCAAGTGAAATGAAACTGCAGAAAATGTGACAGGTTGGATATGATAAGCAAATAATAATTAAATTAGCCATAAGAAACTTTACTTTGGCGTTTAATTGACTTATGACCTTTTTTTCGCTCTTGTCCCTCACCTCACTGTTCAGCAGCGGTGGTGGCGACCTGAATTACTATCATCGTCATCGCTCATGTGGCATAATTATATAAAAATTACGATGGGAAACCCTCAAATGTTGCAGAGGGGAATTTTGGAACAATCATAATTGCCAAAGCGGCCACTCAAATGTTAACTTTCGGTCTCATCTCCTGAAGGTATTTTGCCAATTTCAGGCCTAAAATAAGCAAAGTTTTCCTTATCATAAACAATTTTTGGGAAAAAATTTTTGAAACGAACTTTTCAACGTGACATCAAGCTATAGAGAGTCGTTAGTTAGAAGACGACAGCAAGAGAGATTGAACTTCGGAATCAAGTTTTTTCCTTTAGCGCCGTTCCCCTTATTTTAATTTGTTTTTACATCTCTGATTTTTTATCTCTGTTCAAGATCCGGTTCGATGGCTATTTGACATGTCAATAGCTACATAACACACTGTGCTTACAGCAGTATGCAGTGAGTTTTCCAGCTAAAGGAAAATATGTTATAAAATACATGTTTTCAACTTGAAATATTGACTTTGATAAGAGAATGACAATTGTTTTAATACTTGACATTAAATCCTGTCCATTCATACCTACGTGTCCCTGTGCAAGGCTGGATGAATGAGCTTGATTGCTTACATGGAAGAAGAATAGTGCTATGTTCATGGCTTCTAATAATAATTATCATCAACTACTACAAATGACAATGTATCTTTGACTATTCAACCATGACCAGCGAAGAAGACTAATTGCTATTTAAAGTGTAATCTGAGGGTGTTCCTTTTGGTCTGCTGTTGGTGTGATCACTCACTGATCGTGAAATAATGAGCAGCAACTACTGACCCTTCTTTACCTTCGGGAATTCCCTGTGAAACATTAATTTGATGATGATTTCGCATTTTTCTCCTTCTCTCTGTAGAAAACTTTCGTTTGAACACTATTCTTTAGTATAATTTTATCAGATGAGAGAATCAAAACATCGTTAGAGTATAAGTGCACTCAGTTTTTCATGATTTTATCATCATCATCCATAGCTACATCCACGTTGTTTATGAGCTTAATTCCATGCCCAGTATGTTATGTATATTAGCAGAGCATACTCTTATATGCCTTTGTTTGCACATCATATAGGGATTTGAATAGCATTTTCTTGATGAGTATGATGAATACAGGTACATACGGTAGTAGTGTTGTAGCTATGGATGCATAGTATAACAGATGTATTATGTACACTGATCAGCATGAGGATGAAGATGATGATGCTGCTTTGCTGATCATCATCACACATGTATGTGGCACGGAGGGGCAACATTATGTAACTGCACAAGATAATTAACGGAAAGCCTGCATATCCCAAGATGAAGAAGAAGAAGAAGAAGAAGAAACTAGCGAGCAAGCTAGCTAGCAAAGCAAGGAGGCAAGAGCATATATAGTATACTAGGATGATGGGATGATGGTGATGAAGACGAAAAAAATGTATTATTTCCTCTTTGAATGTTAGCAAGACTATAGAGGACTAGTGTGTGTATGCACAAAGAAGCACCCATCTGAGGTCGTCAAGTCAATTGAACTTTGTAATTCGGTCACATGGACAATGCTTTTGCACTCTTAACCTCAAACTAAATAAAGCAGGGGCCTTTAAAACAAACAGAAGCAAGGTGTACATAATATACGTGCTATACTTTATATACTTGGTCATATGGCATTCTTCATTTTCTCACCTCACTCAAGAAGAAGAAGAGTTAGTCACAAAGAGTGTGTCTGAGTGTGATACACTGTACAGGTAATAAAGAGCTGTCTCTGTAACGTCTCCAAGCTCCGTTGCTGCATGTCACATAACAACATATTTTACTACCACCACCACAAACTCATCTGTGAGAATCAGCAGAAATAATCTAAATAAAAATCCGATAATTTTTAACGTGTGTGACAGTTCGACTTAGCTGCACATGTTGAAAGTCAATACTGCATGTCCATTCTATGACTCGACTGACCAAGCTGTGGAGGTACGCAAGAACAAGAGGAACTAACAGAGACATTGTGTATTACACAGGGAGGCTCATTATGATGATCAGTGCGGCACTATAGCCGCCTTAGTTTGTATGACGATGATGTTCATTGCTGCTGAATAATAATGAAATTGTTGGACAAATGTTCCTACTCATTCATGACTGGTGACAACATTGAAATCATAATATTTTATTTGTTGCATACAAGTTTTGCTTGTAAGTATTAGAATCTTGAGTGCATTTTTCACAATTGATAGCTGCTACTAATGCATCATCGTACTCGCTGCTTTTGCTACAGTATCCCATTCCCCTCCTTATCTTCCTCCTCCACAAAATGGAGTGAGAGAGTGTGAATGAATGTGTATGTGTGTGTAAAACTTATGAGTTTGAGAAAGTCACTTTAGCCTTTACCTGTTCTTTTTCCTTTTTATTATTATTATCATTATAATAATAAATATAATTCAATACTGAGATTACTACTCCCTTGCGGGAGAATGTCTGAGTGTGTGTGTGTGTGTGTGTGTGCAAGTGTACTGAAGAAGCGTGTCACCGTCACCACCTCCATTAGTCGTAATTGTACCAATAATAATAATAATAATGATAACTGTTTGTGCAACATTTTACGATCGGACTTGTGAGTGGATAATTTAAGCAAACTATTCCACCTGGGTCATTAAAATTCTAAATTCATTCAGGGTGACAGAGTATTGGAATTTATGATCTCCTTGGCTCACCTGCAGTCACTCTCATTATTGGTGACAATTTTTATTTCATATGACGACGGGGACAATGATGATGATAGAGTCATAAATGTATCATTTTATATCGTTTTTTTCTCGTCTTTATCATCATGGAGCTGTGGAGTTGTTAATAGTCATTCATAATTAAACTTTCAGGTGATATAATAATAAAATTACTAATAACCCAGGGGATAATCATAGCGAAGAATAATGCTGCATGTAAATGAGAATCAGGCCAGTATTTCTTATTACTGTCATGCCATGCTGTTGATTTTCATCTGCGTCCTTTTCCCTGGCACGCAACATTATTTTCATTGCCCAATCATCATCGTCTCATGAGAGGACTTGATGAAGTTATTTACTGTCAAATTTTTAGTACCGCAGAAAGCTATTTCATTTGGCGTTGATTATTATTATGGAATTTTAAATTATGACACTGTCAACAGGCTGATTGATTACCTCATGATCTGTGAGCATTTAAATCTTTGCAATGTTGCATAAAGTATGCATATGTTGTACTTATAAAACGCAGTTGCATCATGAACAAAGAATTTTTTAGGGTTCCAATATGGAACCAAGTTTTGTTGACAGTCTGAGTCCGTAAAAGTTGTTTTCCCTAAACATCTCGGCTCGTTTGTTATACGAGCCGAGACGAGACACTCCACGGAGGGAATTGTTTCTATGAGGAAAAGATTTGACAGCTATTTTAAGTTACCATGGAATAAGTCACATTTAATAGTCTGCAAGGTAACTTTATTGTTATCAAAGGCAATCCGGGATTATACTGTGGTATACATAGTGCCTTCTGCGTTTCTTTCTCTGAGATCGTCATGAAACTCTTTGCATGGTAGAGCATAGCTCTGAAAATAGTTTTTTCACGTCCCATATGTCCTTTGTCCTCATACATGGTGGACAGATTTGAATGATTATTAACATCATAATCATAACCATCATGATGATGATAATATTCTACCTGAATGATTTTTGTCCTCCTCATCTTCTCACTCGTTGTGTCTCCTGGAACTTTTAAATCATTTACTTTTTGCAGTTGTGCAGTGCGGTTAGAATAAACTCATATGAGCATTATATTGTGGTAGGCCAGTGTTGTTTTTGTTGTTGTTGTCTCTATAACGTGTAAATATATTACAAAGAAATGGACCTACTAGCTATAGCTACACAGTTCTGGTCACATTTTTTTCATCCACTGAAGAATTCAAGTTTTGACTGGAATCGGAAATACGCTTATTATACTGAAATATAGGTTTGCGTTCAAACTGTCTCATTACACCTGTCTCATTGGTAGAAGGCGTGAGAACAACTATTTGAGATTACGCTTCGTCTAGCTATCTATCTGTATATAACTACAGTGGTAAAAAAATTGCCAAAATATACACGTTTCAATGGTAATCATCCCTCGTTGTATTTCGGCCATTTGCTCTCCGTGCATGCTCTGTGCACATAGAAGGCACTTCAACACGATGGTGTACTATCTCAACGATGGTCTCACGGCTAGTTCTAATATCCTCAAGCTAACCCTGACCAGGTAAATATAGTCAAAAAATTTGCTAGTAACGTACGTACTCGACTGAATGACATTTATAATGCTAGAATTACGTAATAATTGAAGGGAATCATGGTCGTGGAAAAATTAGTCCGGATTTTCACTACTCTTTTCTTCCCAACTTTTCCTCTGTTATGAAACGCCAAGTTTATTGTGCTTGACCGCCCCCATGTCTACTACTCTCGTTTTATGTAACCCTCGCGTTGTTCATCGTGTGTCCATTGGCTTTACATTGCGCTTTGCGGAACTGCAAAAAGACGTATAAATAAAGACTCTGCTAACTGCTGCTCATGAGGTTGTATACATGTATTACATGCAACAGTCAGGATGGATGGCTGTGTTTGGTTTATTTGAGTTACTATGCTTTTTAAGTTACAACACCAGCCGATTTTTTTGTGTTGGTCATATAACAATCAGCGAATGGGAAAACCCAGTAGTACACTTGAGTGCAGGAGAAGGAATTATAAGGAAATTTGCCTTATCAGATCAATGTCATTGGGAACAATGCATTCTACTGCTGGTATTGATGCTAATTTTAAAATCAGACTGTTCTGTACCATGTATTATAATGCATCTTACGGATGTTTTGATGCTGGCTCAGGATCTTCATCATACACAACATAGTTGCAGTATGGCAGTGTATGTTCGGTATACAAGCGTCAATTAGGGAAAAGATGGGTCATTTAATTATGAAAAGTAAGACAGAGGAGTATGCTAGAGAGGGGAAAAAAGCACATCCTTCACACATTTGTCTTCTTGGACAGGAGAAGTTCATCATGAGTCAAAGTAATGTGGATCAGAGAAAGTTTTCGTGAATTTTTTCTACTTTAAATCTGTGTCGCTCCGTACCGAAACCGTTATTGCATGTGTACGATCAACTGAATGAGAGGTTCAGATACATTTTTTACATCCAGCTCCTTCCCATATACCATACATAAATAGGCTTTTAACTTATTTCCGTAGCTACGTCCTGCCTGCAATCGCCTGTCCTACCTTTGCTCCAATGTCTTAAGTACTGTTCACTTTCCTCCTTAAAATTCATAGTGCATTTTGATGGAGCACTGTCAGGTCAATGCATAAGAATGCTGGCTGGCCTGAATTGTACCATGTGCAACAATGTACTCAAACAAAAACGATAAAAATCTCGATCTGTGCAAAGTTCAAAGTATGTAGTATGCAATACAAGCCGAATGAATGAGTAATGTATGAAAAATTTCGCACATCCAGTTGGTATGTATTTCCATTGGTTCTGGGAGCACGTGGAAAACTGAATGTTGTTCACAATTTATTATATACACACATTTAAATTTAGGAAACAATGAGGAAAATATTGAACAATCAATATTTGATTCCATTGCAATTATTAAGGAAGAAACCTATTGGAAAGTTTACTACACTACAGCAGCCCTGTCTAGAATGATATTTACTTACCAATAACAATTGTATATAATTTTATTAACATCATAATAATCTAACCCAGTGACTCATGAATGACCAAGTTAGTTTATACAGCAGTAGTAGTAATAGAAGCAACTGACTGGCGCCTAGGAAAGCATAATGAAATTATCAGTCCTTAATTTCTGCAATCCTCCCTGTCGTACAACACGGTTATGAATGTTGATTTTGAAAACGAGGGTTAGCACACGGTAGTAGTAGCCGACGAGGAGGGTAGTCAGACTTTTAATAATGAAAAGATACAATAATAAAAAAAATTGCAAGGCAACGTTAGCTGGTCAAAGGGAGAGATAGAGAATATCATACCTACCTAACCGATGAAGGACTTCCGCCACGGCAGGCGCCGTTCAGGCGGGCCAAGAATGAGGCTCTCAATCGAGTGCACATAACATTTCATTACTAAACAAGTTAAACTCACCCACCATTCAGCATTTCTTTTCTCTTTTTTCATTCAAGTCGCTACTACTACTGCTACTACAGTAGTACAAAGTTGCTTAGCGTTCATTTGCTTCATCATAATAGTATGCAATAATGCTATGCGTAGCCTTTTGGTTGACCATGCAGTAAGCAATATTAAATTTGTTGTCCTGCAGATCACCCCATCATCCCACCTACCTTCTTATTGTTATGTGTCCTCCGGTATTTTGTTACACATATCAAAACTGTCTCTCAGGTGACCGAAAAGAGCTTAAAAACTCATTAAAATGAGTGTCAGACCATGCGATGGCGAGGCAAATAAGGTTCATATGAATCATTTTCACGCACAATGACATGATCTTTTAATGTGTGTGGGTTACTTGGGGTTATGTCAGTCACATTATTGTGGAGGCCTTTTATTAGACCAGCGTAACAATCATGTGATTCTTGTTAAAAAGCACAGTTTGGACTACCTGAACATGTGCGGCTTGTGTTGAAATGCTGTTTGAAAAAAGATGTGTCTACTGCTGGTGCTTAATGGTGCTAATGAAAACGGTTCGTAGTACGTGAACATGAAAAGGAGCCGTGGTAGTAAGGAGGAGAAGGAGGAGCATAAATGAATTTATTCAATCTAGTTTTTCCACCTTTGATTGCTTTGCATGAGGTGATCATAACATGATGTGAAGGATTAGAATGACCATCATCATCTGATCATTCGTCATCGTCTTTATAGCTACTTCGCAATGATCATGATTATTATCACATGAAATGGCTATGGACTACTCATCGCATCATGTTTTATTTACCACCAAAACATGCAAAAGATCCTGTAGAATTTTGCATTCTTTCCCTACGCACTGCTGTTATTGACTTTGGCTTAAAAAATCCCAAGTGTTTTCCATATTATTGGCGGCACCAGCAGCAGCAGTGGCAATCCCACGTACACATGAATGGGAATGATGATAATTGTTATGGAATTATATTATTTTTTTTAATTAATCCAACAATTTCTCTTCCTTAAGTTACAACCTTTGCCGTTTCATGCATAGTTAAATAGTAATATTATTTACTTGATCACCTGTTTAGAAAATGTGAGGGGAAACTTTGCTGTAAGTTATTACTCCATCATCATCTTCTATGCTGTTTGACGAAGGTGCAGCGGCAGGGCCCGTTTTCATGCCTTCCTTTTCATTTCGTGGAATTTACTTGACCAAAAATTCCTCACTAATTATCGCTTCAAACGCCTACAAACTTGTTATCTTATTATTTTGCGTACATATAGGCGGTACTATAATGAAGTGCCGATTACAAGCTTTGTTGCTCGTCATCAGCTGCACACAAAAAGTGTGTAAAATTTTACAGTAAAAAATGCTACGATTTCCACGTATAATCATCACATCATTCATTCATTCTGCATATTAATTTCTTTGCAAATCAAATTGTTGTCGAATAGTTGGCATACCATTATTATTATATCATTAAGTATTGGACACTTCTCTCTCTCATCTAACCCTGCCCTGCTAGAGTGTTGAATGAGAGGGAATAATTTGTGGCCAGTCCGGACCTTTTCCAATAACATTTGGCTTGAGTGAGTGAGTGAATGATCCAAAATGAAAGTTATGGTGTTTATTTTGTGGTCATACAGAAACCACTGTCACTGTAATTAACTATTGCAGCAATATAACAATATTTTTCCTCAGCTTTTGCAATGATATTCAGTAGTAGTTTCCTTGTCATCATCATGAACAGTTTGTATAACCAACGCAGTTTGTATAGTCATCAGCCTTTGCTGACCTTTGTCAACTGGATAATAATAATGGCATTGCCTTCGAAGCATTATTTCCTTCATTATTGTATATTATATAGCCACTATGGAGCGCATCAAATTGTTATCACAATAACGGGACAAGAATAACGAGGAGATAAATAAAAGCGAGCTTTATGAGCCTCTTCCGTTGTAAAATATGCATTCATGACTTTGCACTCACCAGTGAAACTAATGGACGGTAAAAGCCAAGGTTTAGTGTGATTTCACCACTTTACAATGCCTTGGTTGCTACTGCTCTCCTGACTCTCGGTTTCTCTCACAGCGGAAGTGATGTTGGAGTTCAACTGATACACAACAAGCTCTTTAATTAACTTGATTCAAGCTCATCTCATATCCTGCACGTTATTCCCCGTCTATTTTATCGACACTGCACAGATGGGCTGCTGTAAAAATATCATTATTATTATTATGCAACGTGACAGTATTTTTCCACGGTTTCTCTCTCTGGATACAGCTACTGTTACTGTTCGGTCTATCTTATGGACCCATTCCACAGCAGTAGGGATTATATAGCTATTATCACCTTCAAACTTCGCATATTTATGTTGCGTGAGGCAAGAGCAGGATTCTGAAGACAGTTTTTTATAGCTGTACCTGACGCGACGCCATAATAGCAGTAAATTTAGTACCACAGACGTCTGTGGCCAAAACAGTGGATTTTTATGACGTTCTGATGCTGTGACAATGAATGCTGCTGTGACTGAGATGCAAACTATAATGGAATTTTTGTTTTTTTTCAGATGGCGAGGAAGCGTGTACAAATTAATATGGAGAGAGCTGATTGCCTACCTAATTTTATATTTTTTTATTAATGCCTGTTACCGACTGGGTATGGATGAAGCCCAAAAGAGGTGAGTGTCTGTTGACATTTCTTTTTTTTCTTATTTGTAAACATCATAAAATGTGTGCGGTGGTGCGGTTCTTTAGTCAAATAAAGTGCTGCTACTACTTTTAACATCATTCATGTATGCCATTGACTTACAGAGGCAGTACGTAGCCGACAAAATCGTCTGAGCTACTTGTGTCACGTTTACATAGTGAGTGCATCAATGGAATGTTTACACACAAATCATAAAGACTAGGCCGTTTGTTTAAAAAGATTCTTCTTCTTGACATTTCTGAAGCGTTTGGTAATAATATCAGCAGCGACCAATCAATACATATATATCTACAGCTACCGTAAATTCTCCGTACATGCATGTTCGACAGGTTTTGTAAGGGACAGATGATCATGATGTTGGCTGAATGAACGTGCAAGTAATTAGCGCATGAATGATTTTGTAAGTTGTGACTACAGCTAGCTATAGCAGCAACTCCCATGCTGCTGATGAGAAACGTGACAATAATAATGGCTGCTATGTAGCTATATGCATCCATTAATAAAAGACAGATTTAATCTCGGGATTTACCAAGGGTGTAACCACATGGCATGGTCTTAACTGTTCAAATATATTACAGTTACACAGGCAGACATAAAAACAAAAGCAAGAATACTAGCTACTGATAACAATGGAGTTGACATGTCATAATGATTGAACTTTGTGTGTAAACAATAATAATTATTATTCATTTTAAAAGAATACTGATCAAGTTCGAGATATATCCTAGAATAGAGTCAAGGTTGCGGGCTATAAAATGTTTTCTCAGCATCGTCATCGCCATATCACCAAGCAAGCAGTAGCTATAATGACATTGTTTAGAAAATTTTCTCTCACAGTTAACAACAACACTCATTTCATTAGGCTTTGCATGCACTCTGTCCCACAATAACAGAAGCAAGCAAGCAAAGTACAAGCCGGTGCGGTGAGTGACTTATTAGTTTGTAAATGATCCTCATAATGATAAAGTAGGAATCCAACTAGCTATAGTAGCGAAATTATGACTTTTTTAGTGGATCACACAACGACTACTTCTACTTGTAGCAGCATAGCAATCTGTCACGATTACATTTTTAAGCGGTTCATTGGCACATGATCATAAACTTTTTCTAGTAAAATAATAATATGTATGCATGCAGTAGAATTATGTGTGTGTAACCTTCACTCATGCACTCATATATGCAGCAGGCTAGCAGGACCTCATTTTCATCTCATCCTTGTACGTACTTACTTGCTTCTCTCTCCATTGGTTTATAATAATTTCTCAGGTGTAGGACTCTTGAGCATGATGATGATGGTGATCATCATGGATACTTCTAATGAGGCTACAATAATCTCTGCTTTTCTATTTCATCTCATGAACGTGATTAAAGAACTGAAATGATAATAATGTACTACTACTACTAACTACAATGAGGATGATGTTGATGATGGTGATGATGAAGATACACAAACTCACGACTTGAGATTTGATTTTTTATTTTCTTTCTCTTGTTTTCCCCCTTTTGAACAGAGCCTTTGAAAAAGTGAAGGTTTACTGCAGTAAGCAAATCGAAAGTATTCCCATGTCGTTCGTTTTGGGTTTTTATGTCAGCCTGATCGTGAAAAGATGGTGGGACCAGTACTGGATTTTACCCCTACCGGACTCACTCGCTCTCTACATTAGTGCCTCATTAAATGGACAGGTATTACAAGCTTATTGTCACTATTATTTCCTTCATTATTGCATCCTTAACTACTCCTCTATGCTTCCTATAGCTTCTATATCCTTTCCCTCATCATAAAAAGTTATATGAATAGACATCACAAGTTTTTCTGCAGGTCTGGTTGCTTTACTACTTTGGAGAGGAATATAATTCACTGAAAAATGGCATCTCAGCACTGTAATAATAACAAGTAATGAACTTGAGGTTTCAATCGTATTTGTACCCGTGTAACCCTTATGACGATACTCAAGGGTTTAATAGCTTTGCAATGCAAGCAAATACAATAGTTACGGATGGTCGTTGATGATAGCTGCACTGGAATTCTTGGACTAATCATCGTTATTTTGGTACAAATATCTTGAGCATCCAATTTAACTTAATAGTTTCATTAATTTTAGAGTGCATAGCAGACTCAGCTGCAGCTTTAGCAAGTTTCAATCTTGCCGAATGTAACTGTCGTAGAAATTAAGCGATAGTTCCGTGGGATATGCTGGAACTAATGGCCATGTTGTTACCCCCGCACACTCTCACTTGCATTTTATTACGATCCTTTGTTTTTTACAATGAAATCGGCGAGTTTTAATGACCCTCCATGATAGGTTACTGGGGATGTTTAGAGTACCTCACGGCCATTGTCATGAGTTGCTCTCAAGCGTCCGGAGCTTGACTTCAGTAATTTTCAGATTCTGCAGGTGTACAAATTACCTGGAGATTATTAAATTTTAATTAGAAGACAAGAAGTTGGATATTAATCCACCGAATAGCTTGCATCTGTGGTTACCATGACGACAATGACAGTGCTTGCAGTATTTTTTGCACCATATGAATCATCATTATTGGGAATGCAAAAAACTCACGCCATAGTCCTATTGTTGTGCTGCTGCTGCACCATAATAGAATAAAGAGGCAAGCGAAAATAAAAGCCGTTCTAGCATTCTGTAAATTCTATGGAAAAAACTCATCATTACAATATAAATTCTCGCGTGATGACACGATGTATGTAATACCAGAAAAAAGTTTTCTGGTAACAACAACTGCAGCAGCAGTGAGGCACTTCTGGATAGGAAGGAGGATGTATTCAATTATTTTTTTCTTTCATAGTCATAATAGGGATTTGAAAATGACGATGACGAAGATGAGTATATAACTTCTGTGTGCCTTTTAATTTGAGCGCAACAGGTGCGCCGTCTGAAAAAGAAGGAACTGAAGAGTCCAGACACATTACGTATCACGACTTTAATTCATAATATTGTATAGGAACCATACAATAATAATAGCAGTAGTAATGATAATAAAATCGTGCTGGATTTTCCTGGTCTATTATCATCACCACTGGCTTTGTACTCCCGTCCCTCGGATTCAATGATTGCCTAAGAATATTTTAAATATGGATGATGAATTTCATGATGTTCGGTATAAATAATAATAATTCTCACGTAACTCACAGCAGCTGTTGATCTGAGTGAGAACTGATTTTAATGAACTCAGAATAATTTTCATTAGTCAGAGAACTGATTTCATGAGAAGTGTAAAGGATGAGGTA
The DNA here is from genome assembly GCA_034694225.1 of Bourletiella hortensis. Taxonomy (NCBI): domain Eukaryota; kingdom Metazoa; phylum Arthropoda; class Collembola; order Symphypleona; family Bourletiellidae; genus Bourletiella; species Bourletiella hortensis. The sequence goes on along the minus strand of JAQFYD010000152.1, from coordinate 964 downwards.
AAAGTAATGCAAAAAAAAATAATGAAAACAGATGAAGGATTTTGTGAAAGGCTAATCATCATAATAATGCTCCTTCCTGATAACTTCCCGGTGTCTGAAGTAGGATTTTCTTGTCGTATTGTACTCTACAGATTGATAGAAGGAGAATGCTTTCGATTTTTGGATTCACAGTAGCAGTTGCAGTAGACAGGCTGCAAGTCTCTACATTGCCTTTCATTATTATTATTATGAATGGAGCCCTGAGGGTAACGTGAAAGGATTATTTAAAGGAACAGTTAATTCCTACGAGGGCTATAACTGTCCAAGTGTCGTTTTCGCCAGCGATGGTCCACCATAGCTGTAGCTACTATACGAGATGGAAAAATAATAGAAAGGGAAAGTTCAATGCCAAGAGTGCAGGCAATTTATAAGTTTTCCGCTTATAAAATCGTAATAGAAACTGCACATTACGTCGTTATCCTACAGTGCAATGATTCTTCTAACTGCTACAACAATGGCTCATTTCCCACTGGTCGACTGATGCACGTACTAGGATCATTATTACTACACGACAAAGGAAATCATATTGAGAATATTAAACAGTACACTTGAGCAACTGTTTGCATATAGCTACACAGAAGAGCAGCTGAAAGTTGATGCAGATTCAGTTCAGTTTTTTATAATTTACATGCAATAAATGTCAAAGAACGGTGTTGCGACAGATTTGGTCATCTTCCTGGGTACCGTGGTTGTTGTAGTGTAGTTACTCCCACTGTTTTACACCCCTGAGCAATATAAGATAATGGAGTACTCTTCTTACCTTCTGCTTACTGAAACTGTTGGAACTTATATACTTACCACGTAGTATTGTTAGCCCATAGTAATAATGAAATATTCAAGATTTACTTCCGCAGTTGGTAAAATGGTCGTGTGATGGTGTTCTGGCACCATACGCCTCTACCGTTGTTTGTATCATACGTACATT
>JAQFYD010000151.1:0-27048 GCA_034694225.1 Bourletiella hortensis | reverse complement strand
AATCCCAAGGTTCTCTTGAACGACAGCATGGTCCACTTAAAGCCGCCTTAACCATGTATGCCAATTCCCATCAAACTCACTTGGATGCTTCTCTTACCTTGATGAAGATGGCCATGAACAGCAATCCTCATTAAGCCCATGGTTACACCCCATTCTTCGTCATGACTGGCGATGAACCATTATTACCTGTGGAAACCACCTTACCTAGGATTAAATTCCCCATTCAAGATTACATTTCCCACTTTCGTCAAATTTACAACTGGGTGCAGAAAAAACTGACTGCATCACAGGAGATTTCGCGAAAATTAAAAGAAAAATCCATCACCCCACATTCCTTCACTTCAGGCAATTTGGTTCTCTATCACCGTCCAAGTCGCACACCTGGACTTTCCAGTTCCTTATCCTTTCCCTTTCTTGGTCCTTTTCGAATTATTAAGATCATTAATGATGTTAATTTTCAAATTGAATTGTTGTCTGATCAAACCAGGCGTGAGGTCGTCCATGCCTAAAAGTTGAAACGTTTCTACTCCCGCGAACAGCCTGGTACGAATGGGTCGTTGACTCCAACGCAATCTGTTGAGCCAGTGTCCAACAGTTCTACACCTCAAGGGCCGTTGTCCCCAACGTATCCTGTCAAGCCAGTGTCCGACAGTTCATCTCATCAAGGGACGCTTTCCCCACCGCAGTCCACTGAGCCTGTGTCCAGTGGTTTCAAGACCTATGCTGACGCCGTTCGTCATTCCAGTATGGGTCCTTTCCCTCTACTGGTTCCGATTCCTGAAGCCCACCGTCGTCGTGGACGCCCGCCCATTCCAAGATTCCAGACATCGCCCCCGTCGCCCACCATAATGTACACGGAGTCCGCTCCATCCCACCGTTATAATCTGCGCCCCCGCAGATAAGATGTGTATTTGTTTGGTTTTATCTTGAATTTTTAATCTTTTTCATTTTCTTTACTAAGTTAACTGGCATTGAGCAAATCGGCTCTGCATTTTAACTTTAATTCATTTTTTCTCATATAGTTGTGAGTTTTTTCTGCTCTACAGCATCACAATGTGTATATCCATAGTTGTTTAAGGTTGTCATTTGTTTTGTTTTACTAGCCTTTAGGTACCTCCTTTATGCATTGTGTTAGTTACCACATTTTGCCATTGTTTATAGGTTATTCGTGTCATAACTATTTTTCAGCATTGCGTTTCATCAATGGATTCGTCTAAATACGCTTCCTTCGTAGTCGTTCAGTAGTGTTTAGCTATAATCTGATCCTTGTGTGACCTTATTAGTCGTACTTGGCTACGTTTCCTCTGTTACATACTATAGGGAGACTTCGGTTTTCTGGCAGTTTTGTACTGATTACACTATTTGTCTCTGTCTTCCGTCCACTATTACGCTTCGTAGCTATAGTTACGTCTTCGTTTCGTATATAGAATACTACTGTTGTATATTTTTCTACGTTTCTACATTTTAATCTGACTTCCTCTACTGTTCTTTCGTCGTCCACCTACACAGAAAGTGTCAGGTTTAGATTTGGCTCCAAATTTCACGCCCGCCTTCTTATTGTTTAATTATATAAGAATGGCGAGGGCGCCGTTTATTGTCGACAGGAAGTGTCAGGTTTTTTACTAGTGTATTTGTACACATGTATCGTAAGTGCACATTTGCAACAACAACATTGCATAGCTCATTGAGAGAGAAATTTAGGAAAACAAAAGATGTACATTTTAGCCCTAATGCATTGAAATAACTCTGGACCATCATGGCGGTTGGTGCTCAACGGGCTTTGATCGAATTCAAGTTAAAGGTTTGAAAATTTGGTCGTTTCAATAAAGTTTGCTAACATTGCGTAGCTGAAGGAGAGAGAAATTGAGGAAAGCAAAAGGTGTACATTTTAGCCACGATGCACTCAAGTAATTCTGGACCATCACGGCGGTTGGTGCTATATGGGCTTTGATGGAGTGCAAGTTTAAACTCTGAAAATTTGGTCGCTTCATTCAAGTTTGCTAATATTGCGTAGCTGAAGGAGAGAGAAATTGAGGAAAACAAAAGGTGCACATTTTAGCCACGATGCACTCAAGTAATTCTGGACCATCACGGCGGTTGGTGCTATATGGGCTTTGATAGAATGCAAGTTTTAACTCTGAAAATTTGGTCGCTGCATTCAAGTTTGCTAATGTAGCCCGGCTCAACGCAGCGATTTTTGGGACGTTTTTTGGAGTTTTTCGGTTATAGTTATTTAATGGTCGCTGACTGGGTATACAACCTTGGTCGCTGGTCGCTAGCTTGACAGGGTGATTTGGTCGCTGGTCGCTCACTTGACGTTCATCATGGCCGGATAGCCCATTAGACGGGCTCTCTTGGGTGGTAAACTTGTTGACCTGCATTGACCTTATCAGTGGCCACAGAAGATAGAACTTTGAAGGAGCTTAGGGTGCAAATACTTTTGTTAGCAACTTTATCCCTTAATTCATTAGTTAGAACTATGTGTCAGGACTTCCGGCCTACCCTGTACTTCTAATTGGGCGAGGACGGTCAGGAAACTTGGCACCCAAGTAAACGCATGAGCTGATCAAGAAGTCTCAAATTCTTCCAAAACAGTTCCCTCTCAAGAACTTCTGAAACAGAAGAGGTCATGAATTCCTCTGGAACTGCGTCGCAGAGGAATTTACGATGACCCTCCATTTATCTTCCAAAATAGAGGCCGATAGGAACTGGTTCTGGTTACGTTCATTACCATGAAAAATTTAGGAATTCACAAGCTAGCGCATGTGCAGCCGCACACTCTTGCATATGCGTTCAGCACTGGACTTGGAAAAAGTCCACGCCGTTTCATAATGACGTTCTGATTATTATAGTTTTGTTCACATGCTTCGTATTTCAGAATCTGTGGATTTCAAATTTTTAGCTAATTGTTAGGGAAAGCGTTTAGTTCAAGTGGCAACTCTAGTAAGTGTGTGTTAAGTGCTGAGTGTTGTGAAAAAAGTTGAGTTGGAAAGGGACAGTGCCTGACTTTCGATCATCATAAGTATACACGTAGGGAGATCAAGATTTCAAAAATTATTATAATAACTATACTTGTCATTTTAAGATTGGACCGTGATTTGAATTTGAGTGACAGGTCGTGCTAAATAACTAAGTTCAGTGCGAAGTTACGTGGCAAGTTAGCTATTGAATCAGAATTTGATTTGTGTGGTTGCTGTCAGTGTGAATGAAAGAATTGGTTACTTTTTGCACCACTGCACTGTTCATATGATTGCATAAAATGGGGAAAAATAAAAGAATTATTGCGACTTTGATTTTGTTTTCATTTTCATTCAATGATGATTGCAGTAGGTGCATATGGTCGAGCGTAGGTGGCGGCGCAACTTCATAGTTAGTTCCAAACGAGTTCTGATCGAGAACTCGGAAGGAACCCTGGAAGAAGGGCAAAAGTGGACATTTTGATACGAACTAGAGACAGTTCGGAAGAATTTAGGAACTGTGTGAAAGAGTCTGAGAACTCCAAACGAATTCATTGTTCTCAGCCTCGGATTTCCATCGGAACACCATAGGAACTCCGTGTGCAGACTGGGACACCAGTTGACAGTTACACGACCTCTCTTACTGCCAAGAAACTCTTACATATCTTGTACACAGTAGGAGCCAGGGCACCTTGAAGTCAGGGCATGTCAGGGGTGCAAATATTGTATTCCGATACTGTAGCGTGTACAGTTGCTAAAAATTATTGGCGCCCTACGATCCTGCAAACTTCTATCTTCCATAACATTTTCCCGTAGATTAATGCATGACAATGCAGGTCTAAAGGGTTATCCTGCCATAGCATCAGAAGGTTGGAAATCCTCACCTTCACCTCTGTTTGACATGCCAAAAAGTATGGGCATCCCAGGATTTCGGTCATTAAATACGGCTGAAACGCATAAATCTGTCTACCAAATGATTTAATGATATTTAATTCAATAATGTTAGAGACAGCAGTGAGAAAGTAAGGGTTACATGAAATTAATGGCCGACACTGTGATTTTGTGATAGGTGAGCACTCGCTGCATTACTCTGGCTGAATTTTATTGCCTCTGTGTCCATGGTTATTTAATTACAGCTGTTAGCAGCGAAAAAAACTCAAAAATATGAAATTTTGATCAGCCTGACTGTTTGTAGGTAATTAATGACAGTAATGTTTCGCACTAATGTTTCCACAAAAATTACTAAGCTGGGTGGAACGAGGGAAAAGTGAAGTGATTTTGTAGTTTTATTCAAGAGAATAGGAAAGATATGTCGGAGAAATGAAAAGGAAAGATATTGATACTTTAGCTTATCTTTAGATCATTGTGACACTTGAGCTGCCGAACTGGAACTGATCATCATAATCTTAATTATGCATAAGTTTACATTGCCAATCATCTTACATGCTATTACATACTACGCAACTCTACGTGCTGTACTAAGATAGAAGAGTGAAGAAGAGAGAAGGAGAAGAAGAGTGCACACTCGCACCGTGCACTGGCCATGCGGCTGTATACTATAGCTATACATAGCGGCCCTCCATAGAGAAACCCGGTCATTGCTGTGTCAGCACTTCCGATCAAATTACAGTAACAAGAAACTCCATATACCGATAATGATAGAAATAAATATACGATTCTTCCCCTTGAACAACAATGATAATGCAACAAACTATTGACAGGAATAAATCTAACCTACTGAATTTGCCCTAATTAAACAGGAGAAAAAGCTATTGCAATTATTGCTATAATTATATGTCGCACTTGGCTTCTTGTTGCTGTTGCTCTGAACACTGACAAAGGGACTATTCTTACTCACAGTCCGTTTCTCTTTCCCCTGTTTACCAGAGATTTGGAAGAATTCATCAACAACAGAGTCAGTTGCGGCCTGCAAAGAAGACAAAAATCCACCTCCTGGCTTAAGAAGTTGATACTGAAAGCTATTACTGGGAGACACTCCCGGCAACTTGCAACAGAAATTTAAGGAACCAGAAAAACATGGCGAAACTGAAGGCCTCAGATTCAACATAATCAAAACCAAAGATGATTTTGGAAAGCGAATTGGCAAGGAAATCCTGGAAGGTACTTGAATGCATTGTATGAATTCACAACTGAGAATTTGGGACAGCAGAAAACAAATCCTGGAGGCCCTTTGTCTTTCAAAACTATTGTATGCTTCTCAAATCTGGGGCCTTGAATTTCGTCCCGAGATTCATCGCTTAAAACATCTCGTCGTACAAATGACTACTAACGCTACCTTGCTCTAGACTACCTGTTCAGACTGGAATGCGGCCTCAAACGTATCCTGGCAACATTATTCAGACACTATGGCGCAGCTTTACAAGTGTCATTGTATGGAAAGCGATCAACTCCCTAAAATCTGCTCACAAGCGCTAGTGCAGCTCAACAAGGCCAACCTTCAGAACAGGAGAAACTGGACGACGCAAATCAGAAACCTACTCAAATAGCAATGGACTGAATGGTATTTGGAGCACGGGTCCCAAGAAAAATACCACTAAAGGACACGATTAAAGAAATTGTGGAAAATTACTGCTTTCAAGGCTCAAGCTTTCAAACTATGCAATTATGTCACATAAGCCCTAAGGATGCGCTCTTGGTGCCTTTGAGGGTGAAATTCACATGGAATCCAATCTAATTGTGATGCAACATTATTATATTACCTCCTAAACTTTAAGGTCAACCACTAATTTTTGCTAACTACTTAGTTTGTATGGTTGTCTGTGCTGTGGGCTAGAAAATACAATAAAGTCTTCTTGTTCTACCACGCCAAACTAATCAACGACAAATAAGGCCTTTTGTAGCACAGGTGAAGCACTTGTGGTTTTCTCGTTAGGTCGGCTCTAAGCAATCGGATACCGACCCGTGTCCAGAAAAATAAGATATACCTGTATAACTATGCAATACGAAATGAATGCGTAATACACATTTAACATAGATTAAGACTTTCTCAATAGTATAAACTAATGATCGCACTAATCTTGTGAACTATAGGTGAAGTGAGTGTTGTACAGCTGACAATTGTTGCTATCGGTACTACATTCAGTGAGTCTGAATCTACTCTTCTTTACCTTACTATGTGAGGAGCTCACCGCGCCTTTATTATTACGTACTACTAACTCATTGCTGTTTTCAGTTTATGTTCGAGGACATGAAGGTTCATGCCACTTTTGTTATGTGGAGAATCAAAAGTTAGAAATGCACTGAAACGCGGCGAAATAGGTGCCAAGCTGCTTCCACCACCAGTTTGTCCTATGCTATATTATATGAGTACCGAACGGACAACAATTTTCCTATGTTCAGCCGATGTTTTTTGCAGCATTTATTAGGGATTTTTTAATCCCGCTCGCATTGTTCAAACATTTTTAGTTCGACAGTTAAGTTATTAATGTCCTAGAGAGGAATCTATTGCGCTAATGACTGTTCCCGACAAGTGGTTCACATCGAAGTCTTGGAGCTTGGCACTTTCGGAACTGCAGTACTCTAAGGATTTTCAAAAAAGTTTTTAAGAGGCAACCGATGACCATGATTAAAATAATTGTCTTTGTATTTTGGGTCCTCCATCTTGCAAGTTCACAGTCACAGTTATCGTTTGAGTACTTAGGTAAGGTCTAACAAAAAAGTGATTTAACCTGCTTGTTCTCCGTATTGGCGTCAATTTTTGCAGTCGCAGCCATAAATTTTGCCGCCGCAACCAAAGCGTCAAGTTTTGAGCCTCAGCTCCATGTTAAAGCCAATGTGAATCCTTGGCTGCAAACTTAGTATAATTCATCTAGCTGAATCGAACAAGATGCAGATGTGCACTCACACGCCCAAATGCGTGTGGTAAAGCTCAGATTTGTGCAGCTAAGAAAAAACTACACCAGCAGGTCGTAGGTAATTGTTGATTGGACGAGCCTCGCGAAGCGAGGTGAAGTCCGATCGTAATTTTACGATCTTCCGTAAGGAACGAAGAGGTGAGACTGAATTGCAGAGTCCTCTTAGTAGAGTCCTCTAGTTTTCTGTTAATGCCAACTGTCCCGTCCAGCATAGCAGGTCTCTACAATTCAGTCTCACCTCAGAGTGACGGAGGGAAGAGAAGTAAAATTGAGGGATTCAGCCAAGTTGGAAGCCATGCCACCAAGTAGAAAATCATGAAATACTCACTAAGTGAAATATCAGTGCAACCGAGCTGAGTGGTTAAACCTTCGGCTTTACTACTCTGGATACTAGGTTCGAGTCCTCGGGGCTGCGAAGTGTGTGTCGAAAATCGAGCGAATGCTCGTGGAACGGAGGGAAGTCTCATACAGTAGGTCAGCTGGGAGCAGAGGTGAGCATGACCACTACTGCCATCTCTGTTTGGAAATCGACAACTGCGATACAATGGGAGTCCCGCTTCCCCACTTAGGGGGCTTCGTTCGGCTACCGTAGATATTTGCTTCGTTCGGCTATCTTTCTATATGCAGGTAGGCTAAATCATTTTTGGGATGAGCTGGGCTGAGTAGCCCCTTAATGGTAACCAACTTATCAATCCGACACCTGATCGTAACCGATGGATAGCTTAGACGCATTGGTCCCGCTCCACTGCATGTAAACGGACTTATACGGCTGCATACTGAGATTTGGTTTCATACGTTTGGATTGCCTGCATATTTGCAGTTGGCTGCATCTTATTCGGACGTCGATTGATGGACGTCCAAGGACTCATATGGACTTTGACAGGGGCTGTGGTTGCAAACTTGACGTCTGGCTGCGGCTGCAAACGTGTCAATGTTCTCCGTCTAATCAACTGAAACTTTTGCGTAGACTGCCCGAACTCCTTTTCCTACGGCTGTTTCCCAAAGAATCGGGCCCGCCCTTGCCCACCGTATTACCGTCAAAGTAAGGAGCCCTGTCCATGGCGACGTGACGAGAGAACGGTGGAGCTAGTGTCTTGCTACCACACAGGCTACAATTTTTACCCTTGATTTCTTGCAAGACAATTTCCACGTGTCATCTGGAGACAATTCTTTTGTAACGTAACAAAGCTAAATAAAATTGTTTGGGTGATGTAGGGTGATTCAGAATGAGATCCAGGATTTATTTTCAAAATACCTTGAGAACGGATCAAAACTTCCGTCCTTACATTCCGTCAATTTTGATTTAGTGGCGCTATCATCATAAGCACGTCAAAAACTGTGTACATGGGTTAACATGGGCAATGGGTGCCATAAAAGTGAGAACAGACGGTAACCTCCGTGGTGCTCCTGCACAACTTGAATGTGCCTGCTCCGTGCAGTGCCATAGGTAAAGCCCATTAAGATTTGGGCAGCCCAGCCCGTGTAATTTTTAAAATGTTCGGGCTGCCCGACCCAACCCGAAAACCCTGACCGTTTCCTCAGCCCGCGCAATGCAGACACGGGCGAAAACATTTTCGCCTCGCCGATGGCCTGCCGCCCATCGGGCATTCGGGCGCCCGATTTTCATTGAGTCCGCACTTGTAAACTCGCCTCCTAAAAAGTAAAGTAGTGCTGCACTACTACTACAAAGCAGCTCTCAACCGAGAGAGCAAGTCATACACAGATTAGCTGCATCGGCAATTGAAACTACATTGCAGAATGTACCCTGAACTTCACACTATGATGATGATAAGAAATAAACACAAAATTCTTCCCCTTCTCATAACAGTAATAATCAATGCAAGATGATATACCTAAAATGTCAAAATTCTGAAACTACTCGTCAAGTTGGACTAGAAAGTGCTCACACTGGAGAATTTCTCCGACATGAGTGTTAGGGTCGGCAGTATGATTTTAATCTTTCTCATATTCTTTTTCTCGTTGGCCCAAGTCCCAAGTCCGGGAAGCTATACGTCAGTCAAATAGGTTCCATTTATAAAAGCGGTCCGCATTCATGTGTATCCTTTTTTGACCCCGCGTAGAACAGTGCTTCCGAATGTTATACTGCTGTAGGTACTTAGCTCACGTAAGGATATACGGCCAATTCACTACGGACTAGAATAAGTAAATATATGAATGAATGATGATAAGAATAACTAAGACTAAGACCAGTGAACGGTGTGAGAGACGAACAAGGAATGATCGTTTATTCTTCCACACTCTAAGTCATACGTACTCTAAGACACCGATACGTAGATGTATATTATGCAGATTCCTCTTCACTGTTTACAGTTGAAACGATATTTATGTCGTAATTCCAGCCAATTGCTGATAGCACAACGATTTCTTAGCTGAAGCATACAACTGGCGTTCACCGTGATGGACTGACAACTTGTCGCTCAACGGCAGCAAATGTGGAATATCCGTTTCATTAAAGCTGCCGCAACTATCTGCCGCGCAACAAGATCAGCAATCGCGAGAAACAGACGAAAGCAGCTTGCTCCACAGGAATACCCGCAACATCTTAGTCAACCGAAACCAAGCAGAGGCTGATCCAGAAAATCACAAAGGGGTGCAAGAAGTAGGGAAATCATGTTGGCAAAGATGTACTCGAAGGGCATTTCGTATCTACGGAGTTCTTTTATTCAAAGGCTACTCTAATTCATTAAGTTGACAGCAACAATAATTACTTACAGGGTTACCGTCCAAAGATCGGCAGATCAGCGATACTGTCTCTTCATTTGTACACCATTGACTGAGAACTTTCATTCTACTCTGTCAACAGTTTAGACTAGACCAGTCTGGAGCTCAATTGTGAGGTGCTTCGCGGGGTGAGAAGATTTTGACGAATTGAGGGTCATCTGTACCGTGACGCCTGCCCTTGAGACCTTAGACTCGCCGGACCAAGCATTGCACAATATTTTTCCTACTTGTCCTTCACACTGTAGGCCAGCTATCTACATTAAGCCAGGCTGATTGGAGCCGTCGCTACTCATCCTCGTAGGTAACTTGCTGACCCTGCAGGCCGCGGCCTTTGGACGCACGCAACCCCACCTTCGCTGTTGCTTTCGTTCGCGCCACCCGGACTCCCAATTCTCAACCCACCGCAGCATTCTGGGCCACCTGAACGAACCCTCCCTCATAGCCAGCTATCTATGTGAACAGGTTTTGTCTCAATTATTGAAAAAAATCTTGTGAATGTTGCCATGACGACTGGGTGACATTAACTACGGCGAAAATATCGTTGGCGGAAAAATTGCATGGCGAAGTTAACGCCGGGGAAATTATCCCCATGACAAAATATCCATACACGTTGGAGATGCCTGAGTTCTCTGCTGGTGTCATATTGCACCCACGCTTTACTCATGTGATAGCGTAAAACTTAGCCCGGGACAAAGCGTTCTGAGCTTGTTCATACCCACTGCGAACAAAGAAGTTCGTTTGTTTGTTCGTTTATTTTACCGCTCTGTGGGCTATCGTCCATAGCGGGTAAAAGGAAGTAGTATGAACGTTTTCCTGCTACGCGAAAGTTGTCGGTTGCTAAGACTACGCTTGTCAAATCGTTTAACGTATACGAGCCATCGAGGGTCCTAAAGGCTTGTGGTACAACCGCTCTATTATCCCCACGCAAATCCATGCCTGAAACCAAGTACAACAGTGGGACAGGGCGTACAGGCAGCAACGAGTAACGAATCAGGAGGCTCAGACCTAACCACAACACTAAGGGCCGAGAGTTCAGCCACGAGTCTACCCAACCAGATTTTAGAAAATCAACGCCGACGCGACGCGCCCATTTTTTTAGTAGGTCATCGTATTGTCACACGAGACCATTTAGAAGTGTGAGGCATCAACGACCATCACGTAAGGAGGACTCGTAAGCTCGCCTCCTAAAAACGGAGTGCAAATTTCACGTTTGCTATAATTAAGGCACATGTACGCCGTGCACCAATCCGCTTTAAGATGTTGGCTCGGCGTTACACAGTGCGGCACCTAAACCAGTTCTTACAATGCGCATGGTGCCTTATGCATGGTATAAATTGTTTTTATATTTCCCAGCTAGATTCGACAGGTTCGACACGATGCAGCCCGAAAGCGCAAGAATTTACTTCCTCATTATCCCTGCCGTTTTCATTAAAATACAGCCACCTGCATTACATTCGCATAGAGAGACCTAATTTGACTTCCTTGCTGCTGCTGCTGTTAACGTGCATTAATGTTTGCGACAGGAAAGTTATATTTACTTTTAAGCACGCAGCAGTTATTTGATGCTCAAAATCATTACTGTTGTAGCATTATTTGAAGTACACTTATTTTAAGTTGTTGTTCCTAATAACGCTTGAAAAAAGATAAGGAAATTTGTTCCAGCGGCATAATTTTCAGCCTAATGCAACACAAAACTAACATGTTAATGCGTGAAACACCTTTTAATGGAGCAATACTATCGTCTCTTAGTGTGGCTGAAAAACAAATCTGTTCCGGGCATCATTCCCCCGATTTTCATATAGGGCTTAAAGTTGTCCACTTTTTGATTTGTTTTTACAGTGTTAAGGGGCAGGTGAATTTTTCGAGCCAAGCTGGGCAGCCCATGGAAAATTTCGATAAACAAATGGGCGGCCTGAACTCAAACGGGCCCCACCTATGGTTGTGCGCATCTCTATCGTGGGGTATTTTGTACTACTTTACTACTACAGTACTACTTCAACGCATGGGACAACATTAATGTGCTTTTGAGTACCTTAATGTACCAGGTCCATATTCAATGCTAAACTAAACAGAACGAATGTCGGTAGTGCTCACGTGGTTGTTGGTCATCTCCGCGACAAAATGTTGGACATACTACGGCTAACCGAGAAGCCAGAGTCGTTTTTAGAAGGTAAGCCCTCCTTATGTGATGGCGACTGGTGCCACAGCATTCTGGTCGCCCTCGCAACAGAATTCTACGACCGACCAGACCGCAAAAGGTGTCCAAATGACCCGGCAGCACCGCCCGTTAGTTGTGGATTATGGTACTTGGCCATCGGTTCACAAATAGCGCCCGATAAACTGGTCATTTCGTGCAGTTTGCGGGGTGCGATACTCATCTTTGATTCATATGCTTGACCCTGGGATCATGGTCAACGTAAATAGTGTTAAGAGTCCATTACTCAAGAGGACCGAACGCATGTGTAAAAGTCGACGCGAGGCATACATTCTGCGTACACACGCCTCCAGCAATAATGTGGAGGCTTGTTGTTGGTAGAAAATATATCTTACGTATTCCAAAATGGCCGTCTTACGTCCCTCGGCGACCACATTGCCGACCAATGGGTATGTAGGATAGCTCAGAATGTTCACGTAAACGGCCGGTCATGTTGACATCCCGCATGATGCAGTGTGATAAACTCATGCCCGTAATTCGCATTCGTCATGCCTCCCGCCGTTGTGTAGGGTAAATAACCGAAGGTTAACGAGATCTACGGCAGCAGTCTGGTCTGCAGACGAGTGCCGTAGGAAGCATTCGGCGTAATTTACACGGTTCGGAAAGCGGTGCTTTGCTCTCGTGTGCAAAGTGATATTTAAATATACGGAGTAGTCTCAGGAGGTTCTGAAGACTGAAATAATGAATGAGAGTACATGTCAAGGAAAGTGTGAAGTCTTTATCTTAGCAAACTACCGGCTTTCCGAAGTTATTATGTACATTCGGTGCACTTCCGAAACTGGACCCTTGTAGCAGCCGCTGAAACCGTTTACTGTTCAACAAACAAAAGTATAGCTTTCTCCCGTCTTGCCGTGTCCTAAGATTGGATCTCAGACTGGAAAGGTTCATCACCGCTACCCCTCTTATTTTTGCGCAATGCGCAAGGAGCGTTCAAACCACATTACCTATGGCGTTTCCCAACAGATTTAGATAATGAGCATTGCTCCGAGGTTCTAGCATAATTAAATGGGAGCACAGACCTAACAGCTTCAGTGACTCTGATATACATCAGATTAAGGTTCTATGCCTGCCACTCAAGAACTGTACGCAGTACGGGTAAATATGAATATAGATAAGTATTAAAGAGAAGAACCTGGAACGCAACTGTAAGCTGTGCCGAGTAACAGCGGTTCTCGCGTTAGGCTGTGCGCCGAGACTCGTGTGTTCTTTTCCGTGTCACGGGTTTCAACGGGGCTTATATCCGTAAGATTGTCAACTGCACGGACCAACATTATTCTCTGTGCGAGTTCAGCTCTAAAGAATGTATGCAACCCAATTCCACTCCAAGCCCGAATGTGAGAAAACCTCTGGGAAGACAGGGATCAGGTAGAACAAATTTTGGCGTCTTGGCTATACTTTTGCGCGAATATCACCCTTCACAAGACGGCGTAAACCAGCGTAAGAATCAAAACCTTGTATAAGGCCGCATGGTGACTATTTACTCACGCAATGGGACGGCCGTTTTGGCAGTTGGGTCATGTTGATGGAGGAGCCCCGTCCCATAGGCCAAATATGGAAAGGTTCTTTGGAAGCATTTCAGAAATGAGAATGAGCAACTTTCGCAAGCCGGACGTCTTTTTCCACGGAAAGTGTCTCATTTTGAAGCTTTCATAAGGAAATTTCGAACCACGCGTGTCATAACAAGACTGAAGTTTGAACAGCGGTGAAAACTTTGTAAAGTCTAAAAACCATCGCTTCAAATAACGGCATTATAGCCATAAATCTGTAGCGGAAGACAAACTTTGTGTTGTTTATTGGCGGGGCTCTTATACTTTTCCTGCAGCATTGGGTGGTTAAAAGAAAATGCTCAAGATTGGAGGAGTGTAATGATTTGAAAAATTAGGGACTGGGCTGTCAGGAAACCTGCACACCATGGACAGCATCTTGGAAGCCTAAAGGATCGAGTCACACTGCGATTTATGATACGACAAGTTAGACCGCGGCCCTACGGGCCGCCCGTAAGCCCATGAAATGCATCATTCAAAGACATTACGCCTTTGGTAACATTACACAGTTCATTCCGACTTGACGCCTAAAATTGAGACTGCTTGTTTTCAGATTTTCGGAATAATACCACTGACCACTCTTTTGTGTTTCTCTTGCTTTGCTTGATGTATCACGCGCCCCAATTATGAAGTCCCTCCACAGCTAGACCGCTGCTTTCACGAATTTGTAACTGTTGGCCAACGGGGTGATGGCAGACAAATTACACGCATGCATTCTAGTTTCAGTGCTTGAATTTCTTTTTGTTTGGTCCACTCAGCGTTTTTCCGCGTTCAAATTGAAAACGCAGTTTCCGTCTTGTGGCTCCCCTTTAACGGTGGCAATAGCCCACAACTTCGGGTCCACGAATTTCAGTTCTAGCTCAAGAGATGCCCGATGCAAGTGTTGCCCGGTGGCCGGCAGGCATAAGCAAAACTGCCTAAACGTAACGTGGTCCACTGTACAGGGTGCGTCACCAATCTTGTCAGTAGGGAACACGTCAGTTAAATCTTGTTAATAGTCCCTTGCATAGAAATGTGAGGCAGATCTTTTGATGTGCCCCATCCCCAGATTTAGGACCGACATACTAAATTACGCATCTCTCAATGCTTCGAATCGAATAATTGACCTCCAGGGTACCTCCGGTCAAACTCAAGTTCCTCAGAAAATTTATTCAACATCTGCACGACTGCAAAAGGATGGATTCGGAGTCAGAATGCGCTTCTTTGGGCCATCTTTTGAGCAAAAAATGTGCCCACGTGCAAAAACTACTAATCGAGCTAGAATGCAAATCTTGGTAACCTACCTTATCCCAGATTTTTTGGGGCAAATTCTTTGACCGCAGCGCAGAGACTTGCGTGTTACACCCGTGTAAGACTTAAAAGGATGGAACCTGTGAATGAAAAACTTAAATGGTTGCGCTTGGCGCTAAAAATTTGTCATTCACAGGCAGGGGAACTGTATAACAGCCCATTATCATCACCTAGGCCTACAGTGGCGAGTTCAAGCAAATCCGTGACAGAGCAAGTCTTTGCCAATAATAAAACTCCTCTCTTATGCGCCGTCCTTTGTATTCAACAACCTTTGGTCTTCTAACCGCCGGACAACTGGTTTCCGCTTGACGGCTGTAGTTTCTGTTGGTTGTCAGTTTGATAAAAGCGGCCATTTCAGACATTTGTTACTCATAGTTTACATCAGCCAAGTAAATTCTGATTCCAACGATATGCTACACGTTAGGTTCCTCCAAAGGGTCTGAAATTGGGACATATTGACCTCGTTTTTCGTCTATGTCGTCAACATCTATAAAATTTTTATCAACATTCTGCTTTTGGTCCCTTTAAAGGCCATTAAAGGCATTTATTAATCATAGTTTACGGCAGCCGAGTAAATTCTGATTCCAACGATATGTCACACGTTACTTTTCTCTAAATGAACTGAAATATTGACCACGTTTTTCGTCACTGTCGTCATCATTGACAGCTTGGATAAAAATTTTGCTACTGAACCTTGTAGAGGAGCGTTAGACAAATATATTGATATGTCACATGCCCAGGTTTCGGCAGTTAAAAGACCTGAGTCCTTTTTGGCCACGCTCTTCGTCACTATTGTCAACAGTGACAATGTCCGTCACTTTGCGGCACATGATTCTTGTAGAGAATCGTTGGGCGATTCTTTTGATGTGCAACATGCCCCGATGGAGCACTTGCCAACGAAATGGCGAGCTTTTGAAAACTTTGACCTACATTGCATTGGTGACCCCAGAATGACCTCGGGTCAATATCGGACCCACCCAATTCGCTAGAGAATTTATTCAGCTTTCCAATAATGCATTGCACATGGCTGCAGGTCAAACCGTTTAGGAGGAGTTAGCGCCCAAAGCAAAAAAGATTAGCTGCTTTATTATAATGATTATTATAATGATGATGATGATGATGATATACAGTTTTAGGGTATATTTTGTAAAAAGGCATTGAGAGATGACGCCTTATATCGTTTCAGATATATTCGACATCAGTGTCCACAACAAAACCCCTCTCAAGGCTTTGCCAACAAGTCGGACAGGTTCGAGTGCTGTACAGTCTATCGATGCGTTGTAAGTGCATTTTAATATATGGCGAGCAATTGTACGGGACATGAAACCAGAACAAGACATCCCTGTGTATGTAGCACGTGGCTTCGTTTGGTGACTGCTTCTTGTTTTTTTGATCCCCTGGCATAGCGATTTCACGGTCTGCCTGAATCTATGGTACGCAATGTTTTTCTACTAGCTGTAACTAAATTAAGACGTTCTGGTCGAGGCCTGGGTCTCTATAACAGCAGAGATAATTTCTAATGCTGCGCCAGCGGAAGAACGGAGTGCTGCAGAGTGCAGACATGCGTTATGTGGAGAACGTCGCAAAATTTTCTCCATTGAATTTTGTGTACCGGTCTGCGAGGTAAGTAGCGTAGGTGTTGTTGTCCTTCACTGTTCATCATATTCAGCAGCGCACTGAGCAAGCTTTTGGCAATTTCAATCTGACGTTCGGGAAACGTAGAGCAAAAAAGCGGATTTTGTTTTCAATTTCTCCTAATTTGGATAAAGCCCTCAACTCATAGGGAAAATTTTGAGTTTGTAGTAGCCGGTGAAATGAACGCTGGAGATATTAAAGACGGCGGTATTATCTCCGGAACAATATCTCCGGCGGAAAAATTGTCGGCGAACTAATCTCCGGAGCGACATGCATGTACTGTTAGCGCTGTAAATTCTTTAGAATTTTCCACAGCAATTAATCAAAATTAAAGCAATCTACGGCCACTGGATGGTTACTGTGCAAGGACTCTCACATATGCCCATTATTTATGAAAACGATAAACAGAATACAGATTAGAGAAGAAACAAGCGCTTCGGAACATTTCTGCTGCCTCGCCCCATCCATGTCAGGTGGGATGACGGATTTGCCTATGAAAATTTAGGTGTGTAAACTCGAGCTGTAAAAGACTTTAGCTTCCATACTCAAGTGAATTTCATAAGGCTTTTAGGAAACCTTTTAGATAGCGAGCCACGAATACCCGGAGGATTCGATTCCAGTGGTCGATAGTGTCAAAGTCCAATGCATTCTTGTCATCCCCCGGTTCGTGGTAATTCAGAGGGAAAGGTTGAGGGACAACGTGTACGACGTCGACTGCCGTCTTTGCCGTGTGGAAGGCAGTGTGATCATCTACTAGGTCATCCTTGGACTCATTCGTGAAAAAAGGCTTTCCCTGTGGGTCAAGAGTCCACAAGTTGGTCTTCCGCAGAGAGGCCTCAATGGCTGCCAGCTCATGGTACCAGCGAGCATTAGACTTGAAAGTTGGAATTTCGGGTTTGGGAGCTCCTAATGTGTCCAGTAAAATCATGCAGTCCTGAGAATGTCATGAAACAATGCTATGTCGGGCCTAGGTTTCGCCTATTTAAATTGCAAGCATTTATCAACCAACCATTCGATGAAGGCTATTCGTTGGTCTAGGTTTCGGCAAGTATTTCTGTGTGCCCCAAAATTTGGCTAAATGTCGTGATCCATAGGTACCACGAAATCGGTCGTTGCCACCCGAACCTGAAAAAGGTGAAAACTTGTCCATTCACTCGAATTATAATCTCTGTAACTCTAAATCCAAAACAGTACTGAACGCATCCTGAAATTGCTTTAAGGTGCAGGCTATGCTCAAGCTTTAAATCCTTTGTAATACTACTGCATGTGTGATTACCAGTGCCATAAACTTCTCGCCCATCGAAGAATATGAACTGCAGGGACCACGTATGATCCTTCGTGTCTCTGATCGACTGTATGAACTCCTTCAGTGAATGTGCCATGTCCAGCAACATGGAGCATGGAACTGCTGAGTCAGTCGCGCCAATGAATGGTAAGTTTATCATCTGCAAAACGCATGACGACATCATTGACGTGTGTTATATCTTACCCATGAAAATGCTACATTTTGGGAACGTTTTAATACGAAATCTTGTAATACCTTCGAATCAAAATGACAGGCCAGTACCAAGCTGAAAACAATAAGCAGCCGTTTACAAGCCTACGACCGAACGATGCATTTACTCCTTCGCGCTCGCACTGAAGTTCTCACTGCAATACATATCCATCGCCGCTCTTAACTACAACCCTTACCGTCTGTTAGTCTTGTAATATGACTCCATGGTTGCCACCACATTTCCGTAGAATGTGTACCCAACTATATTTTTATCAGGGATTTGATTTACGTAGATATTCCAGCCCAAGTCCTTCAGTGTTTTCTCAATGTACTGCAAGCAAAGAGTGCTTGTATGAAGAGATACCCTCTACAGCCGCCCTTCAGCTCGGTTCGCCAACAATTAAGGTGGTATATCCTCCCGTTCAGAATTTCTTACCTTCGCCACCTTCGTATCATTACTGGTGCCTCCCACCCTTGGTATAAGAATAGGCTCCAGTAGATTTTCAAAATTTGCTTTATTAGTTGGAAATGCAAATTTGGCAAGCTCTTCGTCGGAGAAGTTGGCGAGCTGGTGGTACTTCTGCAGTAAAAATGAATTACGTTTAATTAGAAAACTGACCAAACAATTTATTCGCTGCAGCAACAGTGGCTGCGTGGGACACCAGTTCGAGCTTTGCTTGAGTACGATATTAGCAGATTTATAAATACGAGTTCGAACAATTGCCCCTGTGCGAACATCAGATAGTGGAAATTCAGGAACACGGGAATGACACAAGACATTTACTGTTCACTTTTCAGCAACATCTGCCGTGAACATAGTCTACAGTACAACTGTCCGTGGCTGTACGGCTGTAGGCTTGTAGGGTTTGCCCGCACCAGGAACTCATTTGCACCCGACATAATTATTACCTTCTGGTCGAACCAGTAGATCTGGGCGTGGGCTTTTGGGATTACAAAAATTGCCAAATATATTCCGAGAAGAATTAATGAATTGGAGAGCATCTTTTCGGCTTATTTCTAGCATTTCTTGACAAAGAAAATGCTATTCTGTTACACTGAATCTGTAATTTGTGACTAATCATACAATACGTTTTGGAACTTGTATTTCAACTCGACTCGAACTCTTCAAGGCAAAATAAGTGCAGCAGCACAGATGTTGAAATCATATTTTTAAAAGTCTAGTATGCTTTTGTTCAGCGATTGTTTACACTGCTTTAACTGCTTCGCGGGAGAACTACGGCAACAATTACCTCAAAAGTGGGTTCTGTAACAATGTAACCTGAGGTGGCGGGGTAATGGTCCAAGGGATACATGCGGCGGGAATGTAAGCCAATTATTTTGAACGGTCATATGTGCGACTAATGTGCAGTATCGCCCACTTAAGACAAGAATACCGCACAATTCACGCGTCTGAGCATATCGAATTGTTGGAGCACTACGTCCGACTTGTTCTCATTTATTTCTGACCCCAGCAAGTACGGTGTGGAGAATCCAGGAGAAGAAGCGACCTAGAGAAGTAAACGAAAGTATCTGTGGATTCACATCTGTTTACTGGCTTCAAAATTCCTCAGTTGTCAAGCTGTAATCCCAGCTAACTTCGCACCAAAATTCAAGGAACCAATCCAACACACGTCCAGGGGATGAGGAGGACTGCAGAGTGGACAATTGTTTTGCTTCCTTCTGTCCTTACAGTTAAAATGTACAAAGCAAAATTAACAAATACACGAGCAGTCAGACATGAGGTAAACCAGCAATTATTTGCAGCAAGAATTTGCCTTTTCTAGTCCCATTGGAGTTTCATCACCATGAGCAAAACAGATTGACCTTTCAGCACTGATCTTCAGCAATTATTACTGTTTTTTCGTTGCATAACATCAAAATTGAAAATAAGCGTCTTCTAGTCATATGAACAAAATGAGCACAGCTAAGATTTTTGGTTTCTTCTACTCACACCAATAATTTTCCAGTCACAACAAGTTCTATATCTATCATCGACCAATTGAATTATAAAGTTCGTCTTGGACGGCCAACTACAACAGCACTCATTCCCCAAAAAGTTTTACTTGAGACGGCTTACACCAGGGTACATAGTACTTGTCCGTGGAGTGCAAGCAGAGGTTATTTTTATATTTGTAACAAGCTACGAGCTAAGTTAAGTTAAGGATTGAGACCAACGTCGAGCCATTCTGCCCGTCTGGCTCAGTCTGTACGTTCATTTTCACAGCTTGACTGTGTATAAAAAATGTTACAATGGGTTTGCACTGGCTACATTTGTAATGTCTCTACTTTCTCTGTTTACATTTGTAAACCGGCATGTTTACCAATGTATGTCTTTCAGTCAATGTTCACAAGTCATGAATAACGTCACTTTACTATATCTGGCAACGGGAAAGTGCACACATGAATTCTGTACTTTATATGAAAACATCATGGGGATGCGTGAAATGAATTTTTGGTCCACTTCAGATTACTCTAAAGATGGAGCACAGTTAAAAGTTCACAAGTTTGGTCGGTATGTAATTTACACAAACTCATCAAATTGCTGTCAGTTGTGGAATATCTGAAGGGAACTGAAGTCCCTCCGTATTTCAGGAACCTGGCTTCCTTCCCACACATGCTCAAAAGAGTTGCAGCTAATTATTGTTATCCGTTTGGACTCTCTGACTGGCTTGCCGACGTCATTTTCACGTCGAGCGTGTTGACAAATGAGTGCTAGATCAGTTCAGCCATTGTTTACAACTGTAAACACGTCTGCTACAATGTTTACAACTGTAACAGAGGGGTCATTGAACTCACGTTTTATGTTACTCCAGTACTATTTGCAGCTTCACAATCCACGCATCTATAACTCCCAGGTTAAGAAATCGTTATCCACTCCGTCGGCTTCGGACGCTTGAGGTAGGAAGTCACGTGCTTTCAAAAAATAATAATTCCTGTCCACTCTCGCTCTCCGGAACCAATTGTCATTACAGGAGTCTTCTATTAACTCTGCAGCTTGAGTTGGAGCGAACACATTGCATTTTAGTCTAGCTGAGATAAAAGTTCATTATTGGGAATAATTATGATCCTTACAATCCTGGTGGTACACACTCCTTTTTCTTTACTAAATTTTGCTTCCAAATGGCATTACTGATGGTGAATATTTTCGCCCAGCGTTCCATTGGCATTACATTCCTTCACTTCTTTTATTTTTTCTGAATCTTCCTGACTGAAACTGTAATCTGGAACTCAGTAACAAATTAAAAATTTGAAGCCAATGAAGGTCCACCACGGAACGGAACGCACCACTTTGGTCAGTCACGTTGGTATTCAGACGTTATTGTCAACCTGGAAATGAAAGACCATATGCGGAATATTTATTTACTCAAGGCTAAACGCTGTTAGATAGAATGTAGGGACAATATTTCCGTTTCTTATGTATTTTTTACCAATCTTGTCCACCTCCGTGGAAGTGACAAAGCAAAGCCCCAGTTCGTTCGAATGTGTACATATAGCACGAGTACGCAGTAAAATCTGTTCTACTTCTCTTTTTAGCCCAATCTCGACACTAATAATAATAGTAACCAACAGTGATACACAATGATGAAGAAAGAACCACTAATTTTCAGAATCAGACCAACTTACAAACTCTCATCCGATTATTTCGTCTAGAACCCTGAGACAAATGAAGTTACCGCCAGCGCGAGCCAAAGAAGTCATTGCGACATTGCGAGTCGGAGCCGTAGCCTCGGAACTGATGACAGAGGTGCAAGTGCAATTGCCTTGACACTTGACTTGACACTTGACTCGGTCACTCCGTTGTCATGCAACGCGGCAATGACCCAGTCACCCCCAATAATGACAAGTCATATTTAAGCCTCAATTGTAAGATGACGCATTTATTAGGAAATAAACTATTTTTTGGTAAATTTTTGATAAAATGTAATTTGTGCAAAGAATTTTGCCTCAACCTTTGCCTGATATCGACGTTTTTTTCATACATAAAATGTACGGCTGCTCTGCTTAAAACCATCACCATCATAATAGTTATGTACAACACACGTAGAAAAGTCCGAAGAGCTATTACATATCGTTCTGATCTTGATCTTTTGCGAAACTAAGAAAAACTTGCTCTAGCGTAGCCTGACCCACGCTGTATGCCTCCAAACTGAACTGCTTCTTAGCGATTTCCATTTGCCTGAACAGATCACTCCATTTCAAATCCGAATTATCAACTTGGTACTGCACATAGCCAGGATGCTCATCTTTGAGGACACACCGCGGAAATTGTTCTTCAATAAACTTCTTCAAGGGCTTTAGTTTGGTTGCCCAATCACTGCTGCTGCTCCCATTCGTTTCACCTTACGTCGTTTCTTTTAATAAACTCGTCCTGAAAAATTGAATTCAACACGCTGCAGATCCAAAGCTCATACACTTAGTTATTACTGAAAGCTAGAGCTTAGATAACACAAGACCTTTGAGCCCCTTACAGTGTAGCCCTTGCCGAACTTGGACTTCAAATGTTGGGTGGAGCCTAAGCAGCAGAACTGGCCTTTGACCATTATTGCCACTCGAGTGCATAGAGCCTCACATTCTTCCATGCTGGATATAAACGAATTTACAGCATTGTGATAACATTTTAAAAGACTGAACACATGTATGTAAGCAAGCGCGAAAAACTGGTAACCTGTGAGATGTAAAAACGATTGATGCACCCGCGTCCCTCACGTTACTCACACAATTCCACAAATGCCTCCTTGCCACTGGATCCATTCCTGTGGTTGGTTCGTCCAGGAATATTATTGGTGGGTTACCCACCAGGGCAAGAGCTGTGGACAGCTTACGCTTGTTCCCTCCTCTGCAAAGATGACAGGAATTTAGCATAAAAAATTATATGAATTTGTAGCATTTACTGCAATTAATTCTCGCGTATAGTTGACATACGAATAGTTCCCACAAAGTTTGTTCAAATGCTCACTAAGAAGTAGCCCTTCTCCCATTTTCTTGATCAGCCCCTCGATTTGATATCCCTTTGCTCCTCTGAGCTTTGCAACCAGTTGGATCATCTCTCTCCCAGTTAGCGTGTCAATCAGAGCATCAAATTGAGGACAGTAGCCGATATTTTTCTGAACTTGCTTTATTTCCTAGTATATACTATGACCACGAGCGTAGGCTTCACCACTTGTCGGCAAGATATCACCGGAGAGCATCTTGAACGTCGTTGTCTTTCCAGCTCCGTTAATTCCCAACAATCCAAAGCATTCCTTCTGCTGTACGCCGAAACTGAGAGACTTGACAGCCACAAAAGTTTTATATCTCTTGTGCAAGTTACGGATGACCAAGTTGTCCCTCATGAATAGCTGTCCAAGATCAGTGTTCAGTATTCGTTTTGCCTCCAATGTGACGTCCGCATCTTCGTCCGAATTTCCACTGAGGATGACTGCTGGAAGGACATGGTCACAGACACCGTGTCAAAGTAACGTTGAAATGACAAAACGAACTCACCTCCTACTTTCTGCTGCGTTGGCGGCCCACGACAGGACAGAAAAATTCCAGAATCCCGAAGTAGCAAAAGGGTGAGAAAGATGAGTCCCTCGACTATTAAAAATAATAAATTTGGACCGATCCCCGGAGCATGCCAGTCAAAGTAGCCATAGCCGTCTTCACTGTCGAAAATTCAGAATAATTTAGTATGACGTAGAACTTATCACAAAGCGCTGGACACTCACCACGAGCCTCGTAATAATCACAACAAGGAATAAACGTGACCCCTCCTGGGCAAAAACTTGTCAGGGAACCTCTGCAAGTTCTCTTCAAATTAATGTTTCTGCTCAAACTATAAATTCCCCATCCGAGGTTGTAATTGGGACAACTCAAGAAGATCCAGTGCTGTAATTTAGCACTTAGCAGTCTCGTGCACGTCTATTTCCGGAATAATATTCAGAATTTACACAGTGATGAATGTGGGCAGTCCTGAAAATAACACATTTTGCTTTAAAAAGACTTCCAGTCGCCTTTTAACGAACTCAATTTCAATTGAAAAAGGCACTACCAGTAGCAATATTAATAATTGACATTCTCGTGTACCCAGTGGACGGACTGCTGAACAAAAGACTGCAGACATACATCAAAGGAATTACAGCCCATCCGTACAACAGTAGCAGTAAGAATAACAGTGCGAAAATTTCAAACGTTTCAAAGTCTCAACTCGAAACCCGAAGTGAAGCAATATGATGAGCAGGCATGGAATGACATAGTAGCAATAATCAATGAGGAAGTTCCCGATCCAAAAGATGAAAAAATTCGCACCGGAAACGAACTGCAAGTGCTTGGCGCTCGTAGTCCTTTCTCGGATTAGGAAAACGACAAAGCCTGACACGAGGAAAGTCATTGCAAAAACTCATTAATCCAACGAGAAACCCAGCTGTCGAAGCTCGATCTGCCGTGGGGCCTCGTATTTCCTCTGCCGTTGTAGCAGGGAAAAGGGGGAGGGGATGGTTATGCGCAATGATTCGTCCTTTCCCGCCATTGAATGCGCGCAAAATCGCATTTGTTAAATAATTCAGCGCAATGGGGGGCCCATGGTAGGGTTGGTTGTTGAATAAGGCTGTAAAGTTGCTTTGCATTCCTTCCAAGCCAATGATGGTGTGAAAGTCAAATTCTCCCATTTCTTTCGTAGATTCCCGCAAAATCCACTCGTCTATTTTTTCCATTCTACGAGGAACGGTGGTAGTGCTTGTGGCGAATTTCTCATATGCGTCACAAACAGCCGCGGTGCTGGGATCACAGGAGATTGGCGTTACTGTACTGCCGAAGGCATCAAGGTCAAGCCGGAGCGAGGGGTTGTCGGATACGTCAGTCTCGGGGCTGGATTTGAGTGCCAAGAGGATCAGGGCAAGGATGAATACAGGTATGAGAGCCTGCACAAATTTACAAGAGCTGTGCAATTAAAAAAAATCGATAACGAGCTTTACCAGCGCCACCTGGAAAAGCAGGAGGAACTTGCTTCGGTACATGCAGAGCAACTTTCGTCTATAATAGCACCCAATTGCTGCACGAGCAGCATGGCTCCAGTGTTCTTTGTCAGGTTCTCGTACAGCTGAAATTTGTGTTCTTGGAACGACTCCTGCCCATTTTGAAGTCCTCCTGCACCTCTAGCTGCCTTTCCTGCCCTGAAGGCAGTTAGAAAAGATTGGAATAACTAAAATTTTGGCGTGAAGTGCTTAATTTGAATGGAAATGAGCGCGCGTACCTTATGAAAACCTCTTCCATGTTCGTCATGCTCGCCCCGTAGCTATCAATAAATAGCTCCTCCTTCCGTTCTTCCAGCTCCTGGAATAATTCTGGGAAGATGGACACCTTATCCTCGGGCAATGAATAGCTCAGCTCAGCCCCAACCTCCTGGTCAACGTGGATTTCTTCAATGTAATTCTGGACAAGCGCAGTAATTCGCCTTGGGTCACAGCCCTCCTTCTTCACTATGACCAAGTGGTAGCCTCCACCAAATGCTTTTTTCAGGAATAACGAGGAGCCTAAGGCTTGAAGTTCACCATCGGCCATGATTGCAACGCGATCCCCGAGTATGTCAGCCTCATCCATAAAATGTGTGCTGAGGACTAGAGTGCGTCCCTTTTTCTCTGCAGTTAAGAGGTCCCATGTTGAGCGCCTTGCGCCAGGGTCCATTCCCGATGTGGGTTCGTCCAGGAGGACGACTTTTGGGCCTCCGACGAGCACAATCCCGACCAAAAGTTTTCGTTGCATCCCCCCTGAGAGCAGTTTGCTTTGGGATTTGCGTTTGGGCTCGAGTCCCAAGCTTGCAACCATGTGATTTACTTCGCTTTTCACGTCTGCATGGCCTTTGAGCTAAAGGATCCATAATCACAGCCAAATTATGTTCCCGAGATCCTTTGATTCAGTAACAAGCTGTGTAGCATGGCTATATACAGGGTGTGCAAAGGTTAAGCATTAGTTTTCTTACCGAACTGAAGAATTGCAAGTGCTCGTCAACAGTGAGCTCGTCAAAGAGGACATTGTGCTGTGGACACAGGCCCAAGCTCTCTCTGACTCTTTGTGTGCTTTTGCGAATGTCGAAACCATTAACGACTGCAGTTCCTGATGTCGGAGCGAAGAGCCCTGAAGTGTCAAATTGTCATATTTTCTAGCTTGTGTTCTCATTCTTGCCTTCTTTAGTTTGCAACAAATAAAATTCATCCACTTAGGGCCTCACCGGTTAACATTGACATTGTCGTCGTCTTCCCTGCACCGTTGTGACCCAAAAGTGACGTGATTTGGTTCTCATACATGTCAAAACAGATTATTCACGGCTACTTTATTCCTAAATCTTTTCGTCAGCCCTTTAATTCGTATCCCAGCTTTTGCACTAGCTTCCGGTGGCTCGAAAAATTGCTGATTTTGAATGTATTCTGAATTCTCCGCCATGTCATCAGTCACTGGAACTGCGTCTATCCAGTAGGATTTCTGCAAGAGGACAGGTTTAGCTTTGGCTCTTGACGACGAATAGTACAATCTTACCATGCACGGAAAATACCAGGGCAATGCCACGCCATATTCCCCAGGGCATACTGCCTCAATGTAAATTGCCCCACAAAAGTACAGGACCGAATCCAACATGACTTGAAGCAAGCTAAAGTTATCTTGTGGACTAACCCCGCTCATTAAGCTTCCCCACTTGATCCCACCTCTCCTCTCAAATTTCGATACAATTCGGACCCCAAAGCCCATCCCTGTGTTGCACACGAGGCAGGCCAGGATTTTCATCCACAGAGAGAGCTGATTGTAGCGAATGGATAAAAATATGTATGGCAAGTAGGTGAAGAACCACGTTAGGCCTGCGCCAGCCGAAGCCGAGTTTGCTGCAACAAAAACGAATACGTTCCGTGAGAACGTTTTTCTTCATTTAAGCAAAATTATTCTAGCTGCCATAACCTTTGGAAAATGTGGCCGACATTAAAAAGGAAAAGCAAATGGTGCTGAGGACATAGGTCTGAAGAAAGAGGAGAAGGATGACTGAGTCTGCAAATGTAATGATGGCCAGGCCATTGCTCACTTTGACCGTCAGAAGTGCAACGAGTAACAGCGTTGTGATGGACAGGAAGATGAAAGATTTTGTAAACCAAGCAGCCCAATGTAAAAAATTAGGAAGGCCCATCATCTTCATTGACTCCTGCATTACCCAAAAGTTACAGCTATAATTCCCTGCTTTCGAATAACCATTTTTACAATCAATCAATAATTCTCCTTTATTAAACGGGCCTTACCCACAAATTCACGGAGCCTATTGTAAAAGATAAGCTGA
>JAQFYD010000150.1:0-27070 GCA_034694225.1 Bourletiella hortensis | reverse complement strand
TTTACGAGATTTAATTAGTCTGTGGTTTGCCATTGGATTTTTGAGACTGGAGCGAATTACGTGGGGGTCTTCTTGTGATATGCTGGAAAAGGTATAGGAAACACTCTTGATATTAACGTTGCATTCTGATGTCGCAATAAACTTTGGAGACCGTATTTAAATTAAAATCTACATCTTGTGCAGATTTCTGAGTACGAAGCAGTCCATCCAATGAAGAACTGGTCTGATTTAAAGCAAAGGGTTGGTCCGTATCGCCGATGCTTTGTGTTTACTCATGGAAGTATGCCTACAGAGCCCGTCGTGGTCTTGCATACTGCTCTAACGCAAAAAATTCCGGGAAAAATATCTTCTATTGTCCAGGACCATTTGGGTAACTTAGAATATTAGTCAAATCTATTGTTATGAGGAACTGCTTTCACAGACCTGTCCTTTGAATAAGCAGATGCAAGCAAAAATGTGGAAAATTCATTGGAGGATGCTAGTCGTTGCGATACCGCTATCTTTTATTCCATCACTTCGACACAAAAGGGACTGCTTGTAAGTGAGACATGCTTCTCATAAAGGGGCATTGATTGATGGGGTTAAAATTAAACGTTGTGATTCATCAGGGAATCGAACTCGGAAATTATTTAATCAAACGGGTGGTGAAAGAGCTTCAGGCAGAGCTGCCAAAGATATGCAAATTTTCCTCTTTATCTCCAATACCTGGATTCCGAAACTGGCTTCTGAATAACCTCAAGAAATGTAAGTTCTCCCTACATCTCATTTGACAAGTTGCAAAAGATATGCCTTGAAAGTGCTTGCAACACCTGCGTGTATATTTTAGCTATGGACCTCTTGATAGAGGAAGAACTTGAAACATTGAAAAAAGTTTGGAATTTAGCTGACGAGAATGAAGTACAGACAAGATTCTTAGGCTCTCTGGATTCTCACGATTACGCTCGTGATGACGACCTAGCAAACACATTTGAAAGCATCTTAATGAGACTGTGTGCTGTATACCTTGTGGAGGCGAAGAGAAAGGGCTACGCGCTTGACCCTGTTGGTAAGTGACCTCTTGAAAAGTCATCATTGTACGATCTTCACACAAAGGCTTCTAGAAGCAGAGCATGTTGCTGTCCAGTTTTTCAGTCAGTTCCTCATTTTTTTCGCATCTCTTACTCCTTTCTTTGTAATGATATTCTGTAGGTCGTAATGTTTAGAGCCTTAGTAACATTTATTTATAAAATGTTAAAACCTGCACTTGAATTTATTTAGCACACTTCCACTTAAAGAACGGAGCAGTACTATGGAGAATCAACTGGCTTGGAGATTTATCGACAAAGGGGCTAAATCAGTCATGTGGAATCATGGTTAATTATAGGTAAGTTAGCTGTTTACGAAATATCGAATGGGCAGCTATGTCAGCTGTTATTAAATTGGTTAACTAATTCTGCAATAATTATAAATAGTAACCGTTATCGTGCTTATTTTTGGAATTAGGTACTTCTTGGAGGACTGTGAAAAGAATAGTCGAGCATATGTAGAGAAACAGCACCTCTCAACTTCACAAGCAGTGCGAAACCTTATTGGAGGAATCTAGGTCTCGGGATTTCATTCCTCCAGATCAGCAAAAAAGGATCCTTGTGTTATTCTTTTTTTGCCATGGCATGTGTAATCGTGTGAAGTATTTTTTGCTGTGTGCGAAAAGTATACCCTAGATCCATAATTTGCAGAACAAGATATGACTAGCTATGCCAGGAGCAGCGTTTTCTCGCATAAGTGTAAGGAAATACGCAAGCTTTCGTAGAATAGATAGAGCTTTATTATGCAATCGTTTGACATTATGGCTAAAAATCGTTACTAGGCTACAATTCTAAAATAAACCGTCGCGTCTTCGACACGACACAACAGACTCAATGCAGGTAATGTTTAGTAAAATGTATTTCGTCGTAATTTCGTTACGGGAATTTTAAGTGTTCAAATTAAGTCTTTTACAGTCATACTATAAAATCGTTTTTATCCGTTGTCTAAGCTCAGAGAGCCTATGAACTGTAGCTGTAGACGCTAGTTTTAATATTACTGCCATATACACATCGTAAATAAAATTCGGAGTTATTATATTTTGAAAGCAAAATTAGGCATTAGTCGTATCACACCGTAGGGTACCCGCAAACCTAAGCAGCTCGATGATAAATGGCAATAGTTTGTATGCTTACATTGTGCAGCATTTTGGATGTCACTGTGTATCTGGTTCCATTTTCGCTCATCGTTCGCTCGAACAATGTGAATGGAATTAGATCCAAGTTAGAATCCAACGTAGTAAATCCAGGGCGAAACTTTTCAACCTTATTCAGTCCGTCGGCCTGAAGTTCAAAGCTACTAAATCTTGGCGAAGATTGTGTAGAAGAGTCCGGCTCATTGAAGTTGCATGAGGCTAGCGAGTCATTAAGACATCTGACAACAGAACAAATTTGTAAACGCATGGTGCTAACTACGGGCTCAGGAAATCTGCGAAATCTATTGAATGCAACAAGTCTATGATTAGTGGCCGTCGTATCTGTGAAGCCATCTACGTAGGTGTATTTTAAGGTGCAGCAGAACCCATTTTCACAAGCTTCCACCTGCTGTTCGGTAGTGGCAAAGCCAAGACCTGATGAGACGGTGAAGTCCTGTATATCCTCGCGGTAGTAGAAGCGATCTTCTGCAGCGTCCTGCAGTATCCTTGATGTATGGAAATTCCCAAACACATTATCTGTTTTCAAAGAGGATGCGTCTGCTACTTTAGGAACCATGGCGTATACAATCTGTGTCCCTGAGTTCGGATCAAATACGTAATTCAAGGGCTGGCCAGAGGGCGCAAAAATACCACTTCCGAGCGCACCGCTCGATGGTTTATGATGCCCAGAAGCAAGAAGAATAGACGAAGCAGACGACGACCAGAATGTTTGTGACTGTATGGCTACAGAAACCGTTTTCAGTTAGTTAAAAACACAACTATCGGTACATTTTAGTTACCTGTCAAGTACGGCAGCTCGTCAATCCATGCAGTGGGGAATACAAAGTGCCTCACTCCCTTCTCCAGCAACGGTAGCGCTGGCTGCTCAAAAAGAATGTCAAAGCAGATCAACATTCCGAACTCCACATCAAAATCAGTCCGGAAACTTATGATCTCTGGAATTTCTGGTGCATCAAGGCTTGAAGCCTCTCCTGCTGCGAGGTTTGTCTTATGATATCTAAAGAACAAATGCTTATTTACATGGAATCTGATTCTGATTCTGAGATATGTCCCTTCAGATTTGCAGATCTTACTTGGCAACTATTTCACCGTTTCGGTCAAAAGCAAGGGCAGTATTGTAAACGTACTCTCTTCCTTCCTCAGTTTCTGCAGGAACCAACTCCAGGATATCAATGATGACATAAATCTGACCAGATCGTGCTGAGCAGGATATGTATCGGATAACCTGGTTTTGTTCAGAGTAAATATAGAAGATGAGGACAGCTCATATTATTAAGCCTGATAATGCATTCATTACGTCGGAAGTGCTGTTATTTGGCGACACACAAGGGTTCTCTCCTGGAGCCCCAATGAGCTGAACTTGCGGGGGAGAAGCCCCTAATCCTGTTAGGCCATATTCAGCGAAAACTATTATATCTGTTTCCTTTAGTCAAAGATAGTGACACAAATGCTTCATTAGTTATCTGGGCACTGACTTGAATATGTAAGTTAACAACCGAAGGTTTTTGCCTTCTTGTACTTACCACAGCGGAAGCATTGAGGATGATGTTACGGTAATTTTCGGCATTTCTCCATAATATCTGCTCCGCAGTTAGACCGTCTGTGTCTTTCCCACCTTCATATTCCACCACAGCAGCTTTATAATGGTTGTCATACGAGCTGATTCCAGGGACCTAAAATTTCCAATTTTTGAACCACCAGCTCCTTGATTAGTTAGAGTCTAGTTATGATAGCAGTTACCCATTTTGCCTCGCTGTGGCAAATGAAAGTGACAATGGAAATGAGAGTTAAAGCCTTTCCCAGCGTAATCTCAGCCATGAAAAGTGTTGACATGTTTGTTCGAAACCCTATTGGGATCTGACGGAGAAACTCCGGCACGTTTTAGAATTTATATGCGGGTTTTCAACTCACGTGAATTACGGGTGCATTGGAACGAGCTCAATGAACATTGGAACCACTTCAAGGGTCGTTATGTGGTGTGAGACATAAATAAGCTTATCTTCTATTGTCAGAGCATTGTGTTGATGAATACTGATAATATGTTGGTTATTTTAGGAAACCAAGAATCGCGTGAGGTCCGTGGGTCCAATCAAGTAGCTCACGTTTTAGTTTCAGTAACAGGAAAATAACAGATTTAGAGATTAAGCGTCTTCCTTCGCATCCTAGCATACATCCAGACTCTTTCTTAATCCTTCCTATATATTTAGACATCAATCTGTGTTTAGTTCTCTCAACTTCCTGAATTACGTTGAACTAACACAACCGTTATGATGATTCGGATAAACTGATGCAACATTCTACTTTTTTTTTCTCGAAATTACCCCGCGGTAATGTACATAGCAGCGTAATCATAATATTTGTGAGCGATCGGATATGTAGATCTTTAGGGTCGCCTACTGAGTCGCGGCGTGGACACAGCAACGAGACCCTCGTTTCCTGCGTGGATGCTAAACCTTTGTGCTCCATAGTTTCTGTAGATTCTATGATTTGATTTCTGACGTTTTGTAAATTAATAGATGCATTTTAGTGAGCGAATGGCAGCATACCTTTAAACAGGCTTATCGAGTTTTTTCATACTTTGAGTTACAGTCAAACCTCTCTATAATGAATCCGGGTGTAATGGATCTCTCACTATTATGGATAAATTGTAAATCCCCGGCAGAACTCCCTATATCTCACATGTTAAAGAATTCGGATATAATGAATCCGCGAGTAATGGAAATTTCATTGTAATGGATGAATTTCCTCTGCTGGAGAGCCATTTTGCCATTTTTATAATGGATTTCCATACAAAATTTGCGCTAACACGTATTCAAAGGCGCTAAAAAATTGTTCTGTGTCACGCAACATGCCTGTGGCCAAACGTTTTGGGTTTAGAACTTATCTCGCTGCTGTATTTTCTTTCTCTTTCTCGAAATAGCTTTCGTTGTAACAATTTGAGTTGTGTCAGGTCGAATGGTTTGTACACATTTTCATGTAAGCCAGCTGTATCGAAAATATTAGTAGCCATTAGTTAATATGTTTGGAAATACTGTTGGAAAATTGAAAGTCACGTCTGTGGACATATTTAACTACGATTTTAAAAAATAATTCAGGGTTTCGAAAACATTATCATTTTAAAAGGGATCTGATCCATTATATGCGAGTAATGGACTTTCGTTATAATGGATTCGGATTCATTCGGCCTGTCCCTGACGATCCATTATAGAGAGATTTGACTGTATTATGTCATTAAGCAGCAGTGGAACCTTTGGGTCCGTTTACTTATACTGTCAGCCTGTAGCGTAGAACTTTTCATGTTTTCTAAATATGTAGTAGATACATACGCGTAAGGGAAGTGAAAAGACTATTTAATCCTTGCTAGGTCGATCTCCGTGTTTAAACTGAAGATGATTATCAGGGCAACCGTTTTGCGATAAACGCGATAAATGCGAAAAATCATAATTAAGGGGTGGTTGCTACCCAAAACGAGAGTTTGAACGGTTTGTGACCCTAAAACCGTTAAAAAAGGTTTTGTTTTTGCGATAACTGCGATAAACGCGAAATTTCTTCCATAAATGCGATAAATGCGAATTTCAAGAAATTTTGACAAAAAACGCTTGAATTTAGTAATTTTTCAGCAAAATGTGCTAAAAATAAAGCAAAAATTAACTTTGATCCACCCGATTTCAATTAAAGGCAAACAACATAGACTTCTTCTACCATTTTCGAGCGTTCTTGGGGAATTTTTTAGGGAGATTTGCGAGTGAGAACCAAACCAAATCCTACTAAAACGTGCATTTTTGGCCTCAAATACGTTAAAAAACGACAAAGGGTGGATTTTGGTTTGATTTTTACTGTTTTTTTTCAAAAACCTCCAAATTTTGGTATTATTAGTAAATGCGACAAATGCGAAATTTCGCCCGAATAAATGCGAAATTTTTACCCCGATTTTTCCGAAAAACTGGTTGCCCTGATGATTATATGAAAACGGAAGAAATGCAAGCCAGCGAACGGCTATGAATGTGCAAGATAGTTTTAGATTTCATTTAAATAAATTCCCATGCCTCAGTTCGAATTAGGAACAGGAGTGATCCTGACTGCGTACATTTTATTCCAGTTCGAGGCACAAAGAGGCTGGCTGTGTGCCCTGTGCCCATGAGTGATGGGTGACATTGGAAATGTCCGTGAGCGAGGGGAAAAAATATGCACAGGGCTTGCCGAGTTATGAAGGTAATGGTTTTCATATTTCTTGCGTAAGTGACATGGAATAGTGAGCAGATCATTTTTTGTCGCATGGTTGCTTAAATTAGTTACGCTCACGGTGCTTTATTACGCTTCGATGAGCCACTGCACTTAAGATTAGTCAGATATCACTCCGAAGCCGGGCATTTTCTTACGCCTACATTCCTGAGGTCTCATAAATTAAGCGTAACTAGAAGACTATTTACTTGTTTTGTGATAGCATTACGACTTCGCTTCCACAGATGATGATGAGATATGTGCTGCTGGTTGCTTGCTAGCTTACTGGTACGCTGCAAAACATTTTACCTTGACATGATTTCAACATTCCGGCGTCGTTAATAGTTAATAAGGTGGTAAAAAGAAACCTGAAGCGAGCCATTGACTAAATCTAGGCATGAAGTGATTTGTCAATCTTCATAATTTCCGAACGGTGATGGTCACTGTTCTAACTCGAGTTAGGCTGAAAAATATCAAGGCAAAAAAGAAAGGTCCCAGACGTAAGGAATTGCAGTGCTCAAAATTTGTGGCGACAACAATACTTATGAAACCTCGTGGGTCAATAGTCATCTTCGCTTTGATAATCTGCGACAGTAATCTAATTTCACTTGCTTTACCACAACCGGTCACTTTCAACCATGGACGGCTTCAGAGCAGGATTGAGGACTTCATGGCAAAACTGCTGACGGAAACGAAATGCATAGCATTATTTGTAGCTTCAGAGAGCGACATGACGACGGGGCTGATCAGATTTGTGTCAGACTTTTTTTCCGACGTAAGCGTTATAGGAAAAGAGCCCATTTTCAAACAAACACAGAAGGACAGCCTAGTGAAACCCAAATCTAGGAGTCCAAACTGCTTTGTTACGTGGGCAGTTATTCACGAGGCTCAAGATGTGTCAGCCATTGTGAATGGAATATTCATTGCAGCCTTGCAAAAGAAAGTTCAATCTTTTCCGAAACTTTCCACGGACAGATTCATCTTCTACGCTCACAAGCCATTTACCATGGAGTTGCAGAGGGTTTTCGATAATGATGAAGTCCTTCGCATTGCTGTCACAAGGATAAGATATGGCACTGCTCTGTACTACGATGATGGAAGTCTTGAAATGCTCCATTTGTGTGGCCGATGTCCGTTTCAGTTTATTGGAAAACCTTTTACCGGCTCAATTCCGCAATTATTCATAGATACTGCAAACGATGGCTACGGTGCTACTTTACGAATTTCTTATCCTACAACGTTGGATTTTAGAGTTAAAATGGTCAAAGATCCGGACAATCAAAAGTACCAAATCACAGCTGGGGCCTTCCGCCCGTTGTCAGACATACTAAGCCAGAAGCTAAATTTTACTCCCGTTTACTTACCTTCAAGTAATAAGGGAGCCACTGGTTCCAGGCTGAAGAATGGAACATGGACTGGAGCAACTGGCGATATTATTTATGATCGGGCAGACCTGGCTGTTACACTTATTGTCTCACAGTTCCGGATTTATGTGCTAGATTTCTCCTTCCCGTTGGAGTATTGGTCCATTACATTTACTACTCCAGTTCCAGCTGAAATATTTACATGGACTGCAATTCTACAACCGTTTTCACATGAAGTTTATGCTGCAATTGTTGCTAGTGCTATCCTCATGGTGGGCAGCTTCTCATTTGCAAACTTCCTTACCCAACAAAGGACACGACTGTTACAGAGTCAGGAAAGACGTAATTCAAACCTTAATGGAAACATTTATTCGTCATGCAACCGTTGCGTAAAGGACCGTTTGAAGACTGTGAAGTACGATACCATGGTTTCTTACGTTGAGTTCTTCCTTGGATCCTTCCTCCTGCAATCAGTTCCATTGAGACAAAACTCAAGGTTACTGAGCTCCCTGTGGTTCTTAACCGTCATAGTTCTCTCGACAGCATACCTGTCCAAGTTATTTTATTTCATGGCCTTTCCCACGATCGAACACGTACCGAGTACATTTGAGGAACTTGCCAATTCGGACTATGAATGGACATTATGGTCAGCTGGGGGTCAGACATACCGATTCTTTCAAAGAGGAACGGCACCAGCCTACAAGACCATCTTTGCTAAAATGTCAACGGATCCGAATGCAAACAGATGCCTTCGATCAGCCTTGCGAAAGCGTCGGGCTTGCATTCTTTACACCGGGATGGCGGAGTTTGACCGCGAGGCGCAGTTTTCAGACAAGTTCGGGCGTACAGGGTTGCGCATTGCTTCCGAGAAAACTGAACCAATGCTTGCAAGCATTGGCATGCCGAAGGGATCACCTTTAAGGGACAAGATAGACAGAGTAACGCAACCATTGATGGAAGGGATGATCTTTGCAAAGTTTGTCCAAGAAGACATCGAGAAACGACGACATGAGCGCTTGTTTAGGAACAGTAACTCCTCTGATGAGGATCTGATGACGGACCAGAACGCACCTTTCCTAGGAAATTTAGTCGGAGCATTTTACATTCTCTTGGCAGGAATTTTCGTTTGCATTGCGCAGGGAGCTGCAGAGATAATTTATTTTAATCTCAAAAGGCGGGCTATGGGAAAGGAGCGTATCGCTCAAGTGATTTTGATAATTTCTGGGCAGAAGGAAGATTCCAGCGGTAACGCACGACCACTTCAGCAAACAATAAAGGAACGCCTGACAAAGCATTCAATGACGAAAAGTGGACGTGTAACTGAGCTCAGATGGATCCGATCAAAGCAATATATGAACCAGTACAGTAGGAAACGCGGTGGCAAAAGTAACGGCCCCCAGGGAAGTGTAACTCCTGCCAAGGGACGGTCTCAGCACCACGTCACAACTGCTGTCCATGTTATTGGTGCCGTTTGGAACATGCAAAAACTTTCAAGTCAAGGTAACATGGTGAAGTATAGTATGGAATGAAGTTTTCTCTCAGGGAAAAATAATCTAATAGTTTTAGTACTGATAGCATTCTACATCTATAGCAAGATACGTAAATACTAATTTTGTTTTAATTATTATTACTGTCTATGTATATTGATCTATAGTGCGTAACGGCTGGGAGCCTGGGGTTACTGGTTAACATACCAGCAGTGTAGCATCTAGCATCATACAGCTTTTTAAAAACGTCGATTTACACAGCATTTTGCTTGCAGTTATTTGAATGTATCCATAGTGATATATTTTGTCTTAAATAAACTGATTGACGAGCAAACTTTTCATCGAATACTGCTTGCCAGTTGCCTATAGCCGTAGCCATTACTCGCCGTTCTATCCAGCTCTCCTGCGACAGGCTATGTTTACATGAGGACAGAAAAGGGAGATTTCTGTAGCTCGACTAGGCGCACCCACCCACCTACGAATCTCAATATTGGATAATGATCATTATGGGGTACATAACTAATACACAAGAACAGCAAAAAGCGTCTTTATCTTTGGATGATTTGTCACGGGTATCAATAAATATGCACCAACCTTTTTAGCGTTTACTACAGTTGAGCGATTGGGAGATTGCTGCAATCATCGTAAATAATAACTGAAGTTTCGCAACTCACGTGAATACTACGTATTCCGAATAGCAGGTATTGTTAACTCCATGACGATCAAGAGTCCCATACTCGGCTCACGAGTCCATTAGACCCTCCACTCCCTGGAACTATGCAACTTATACGCTTCTTGCTCTGCTTGGAAAGACGAAGGATTATCATTTACGTAAGGTTTGGGAAGCAGCAGCTGGTGTTGAAGTGCTGGCTCAGATTAATCGGCACATAAATGGATGCTAGGAAGAAGCTTATAAAGTCACCATTCCGTCCTGCGACGCCATCACTCCATCATCCGTGGGACGCTCCTGGACAAGTTGAGATTTCGCAGTACTGGTTTTGCCCAAGGACTTCATCTTGTCAAAGTCGTTAAAGATGGTAAGTACTTAGAACCCGCTTCTACTGGCATCCGAAAAAGGAAGGTTTATCAGCCTCCAAAGCTGCCCGCTAACATTACATTCTCTCGTCGTGAGCATGCTATGTGTTTTGTTGCATATGAGAGGTAGTGTCGACACTACCCCCCCCCCGCAGGTACTTTGGCTCCCTAATATGCCTTCAAAATACTTTCTGAGCCGTACAATCGCCGGCACATTATGGCAGGAGTAAGTCGAGATCATGGGACACTGATTACCGTAATCCAAGGAACCACATCAGCTTTTCCACTTCAAAGCAGTACTGAATTGAAAGTATTTAATGTCAATACCTACGAATTCACTTTCCAAGAAACGAAATCTGTGATACAGAACTATTTGGTGTCAATAAACAAAAATATGTTGCGTACTTATATGTATAGGAATGGTTAGATGGAAGTTTGTGATGTCACCTTTAGCATTATCGTGCCTTTGACTTTCACAGACTAAAGCACTACGGAATAATTAAGAAAAGTTTACTTTACCTACGTCTTTACTTAAATGGAGTTGAAGTTGCATCCAATATGCAAGAGATATAGACGCTATAGTAACAAAAAAAACTCATCACCGTTGATTTTTGCAAATAAATTAATAACATCTCCGCTGAAGTTGCAATAAATTACCATGAAGTACAAGTTGCTAAAACCGGCGGCAATTGGCTGCGTTTGTTGCTCAGTTCAATTAAATCAACGGAGCACATACTTGAAGTTGGAGTGACGTTAGTGAACCCAGCAATCATTATTGGTTGTCGATGTCTTTCTGCTGCTACAAGTCCCCTTTCACATTAAAATAGCTTGTCCAGTTTTCGAAAGTTTTCACTTATATTTATACAGCATTGCAAATCATACACTAATTCAAAATCATGTCAGCATTCGGAATGGACACAGTCAGCGTTGAGGAAGCGATGAGAGAGTCCATCCACGGGGATGTGGGCGACGCCCCTTTCGCTATGGGTGATAATGTAAACAGAGAAATCCCGGGAGAATTGAAGCCATCTGAAATGTCAGAAAATTCTGAGACGATGTCGCCACGAGTTTCGAAACCAAGAGCCAGTACTCATAATAATATATTTGGGGAGCCTCCACCATCACCACGGAAATCTGGAAAAATTTATCACATGACCTCCGACATTTTTGGCGTCGGCTCCATTGTGGATCGTACTGGTCACCATGCATCGTCACGGGACAGTTATGACAGCCAGCAGGCGTCTTCTTCTTACGCAGGCAACATTGGTTCAAATGACGCGGAATCATCAGAGCAGGTTTGATGGCAGATATACAAAGAGATTTAACGTTGAACTTTTGTAAGGGTGGACTAAACTTTGCCTAATTACTGTACGTAAAAAGGTGTCGGGAAGGATGCATCTGGCGGGAGTAGAGCGTAAAGCAAATGCGCGAGAAAATGGTTGCAACCCCGTCACAGGCGATGGCTATGCTGATGTAAGTTCACTTTAAACATCGTCACTGAATATTCATGGTATCCTGATTACGAAGAATATTGACACATATTTTTGGACACCAGGGTGGTACCCCAAACTCCAAACGTCGGCAGTATCCTCAGAGGCGGACCCAGTCATTGTGGTAGGTAGTCTCATGAAGATGCCTTCTGAAAGGACGCCGCATGGACAAGACTACAGTTTCAATAATTTACGTGCATTTTTGTAATCCTAACCGAAATAGGGATAATCAGGGAGTAAAGTGAATTATCTTGTGAAGCGAAGAGTGAGTTAAAAAGTATATAAGAGGATATAATATTAAACTTTGTAGAACAACGAAATCGTAAGATGCTAATAAAATTACACGAGCAACTAATGCCACGTTGTAATGATATTTAACATGAAGTGTGACATGAAGAACGACCTTTGATATAAAAACAAAGCATTTCCTGATTTCCTGCCTGGGATGAAAATACGTGCATGTGGGCCCAAAAATCGTGTACATTCAAAGCCCTCCAGCACACAGGACTTCCTTGCGGTTTTGGCGCGTGTGAAAAGCGTAGAAATTGTTTTTATTTTATCTGTGTGATGTGTGAACTGTGAATGACTTTTTACGAGATGACATCAATCTCATCCACTTTCGTTGACCTTGTGGATTCACTGCCCAGTAGGAAATGTTCACCGTGAGGTTGTGATATAATAGTTGAATTACTCTTGTTATCTATTCCCTTCCCACTTGATAAGTGTATGCCAGGTGGACGTGTACCTTACTGGCCCCACAAAACCGTGGTACTCGGACATTGCCGTGTTGTGATTAAACAGACTTGCCGGTATTTCCAGTTAGTAAACTAAGCGACCATAAGAATGTCGTCGTTATCGGGAACTAGTTTGGAGTTCGTACTGCGGATTTTCGGTGTGACCACAGATGAGGAACTTATATCTAGAATGACATGGATCGGGTTTTGGTACACAGTTTCAGTCGGATTGTACTCCGTTTTTTTTCCTGCACCTTACGGCAGATATGCTAATTCGAAGTTCGGTCCTACAGTTAATGCAAAGCTAGCATGGATGGTATGGATTCAATTTCTTTAACATTTTCCGTTTATCTGGCTAATTGTCATTTGCCGTTGTGTGCTATAGATACAGGAAAGCCCGGTGGTGTACGTGTCCTTGATAATATACTTCCTCACACCCGCAGTTCATGCAAGCAATCCAGCTAATCTCGTGCCTCTAATTTTGTTGATCACACACTACGTAAATAGGTAAGAAAGTCGCACTGTTTCAATATGACGGGTATCACTGAACCATGAAATCACGTCACTTGTTACTGTGTCTCACATGGTGTTTTTTTTGCAGAAGCTTCGTTTTCGCATACAGGCTCAGCTCTAAAGCAAGACCAGCTCCTGTAGTAACAATGCTAAGTGCTTTCGCATTCTGTATTTTTAACGGAATTCTGCAGGCACATCACTTAGTCAATGTTTCTAGAAATGAAAATGGAATCAGTACGGTTGTAGGAGCTGCAGTATTTGCAGTAGGAATGGCCATTAATATTCATCATGACGATCTTTTGTCAAAACTTCGAAGTAAATCTGATAAAGGGAAGAAATCATCGTATCTGATTCCTCATGGAGGTCTCTTCAAGTTAGTTTCTGGGGCTAATTATTTCGGAGAAATCGTAGAATGGTGGGGGTTAGCAATCATTACCCAAAAACCTCCGCAGGTAATTATTTTTTACAAACCTGTTTACTAACATAAGCAGTAATTAGTATCGCAGTTCAAGATTTTTGCTTCACAATTTTCAGATCGTTTTCGCAATATTTTCAACCGTATTCCTGGGGCTGAGAGCAACACATCATCACAGGTTCTACAAGGAACATTTTGGTAATACTTACCCTGCTGAGCGGAAGGCAGTGATACCATTTATTTTATAATCATCGATATCAGTGAGTGTTACGAATAAAACCTACTGATATTGCCCAGATTCTACCCTACGATTTTGACACAGTTCAGCTTTGTTTAGTGATTCAGTACAGACAACAAGGTGTGTTTTAGGTGCGATGTAGTACCAATAGTGTAATTGTTTGTTCTATGATCATAGCAGCTAACCCGAGTAGAAGCTTTCGATCGACGTAGAATATCCTACCGTTGTTTACCTTCAAGGGTCTACAAGACATCAAGAACTTCTTGAACCAAGGTGGTGTCCTTGAACTGATGTTTTTCCATCCTTGTAGAAGTAGAATGGAATCGTAATATGTGGTGCTGTACTCTCTCAGTGTCCAAACTGCAGCAAGAATTACCAAGGCAGCAAGTATCGTAGCTCTAAAGCTCCTCATTAGCACTGCCTGATAAATGTTTAGGCTAATGCTGACGACGTCCAAGATGACATGTGCTACTATCCAGTCTTGGAATACATTGTTGTAGCACGTCTGAAGAATGAACAGGGCTCTATATTGTACCCATCTTGATCCCCTAGATCTTAGATGTTTCATTGTGTGTAAGACAGAATATGTGTAATACATCGTGCTACACACGACCAAGCAGAGGAGGTAATACTGAGTTAAAAGTACAAGTATGTGTGAAACAATCCCCCTGCCAATCTCGTCCACAGTGACAGCCCTTCAGGATCCTTAGCCAGTGACGTGATAAAGATTGCATTATGGGGTCTCAGAAACGCAACGAGGCTGTTAGTTCCTCCGGCAAAACTACAAAGGAAAATCATACTCCTCATAAACCATGACAACCTTTGAGATGACTTGGGCCGACTGTG
Organism: Bourletiella hortensis; assembly: GCA_034694225.1. Taxonomy (NCBI): domain Eukaryota; kingdom Metazoa; phylum Arthropoda; class Collembola; order Symphypleona; family Bourletiellidae; genus Bourletiella; species Bourletiella hortensis. The sequence goes on along the minus strand of JAQFYD010000150.1, from coordinate 12,509 downwards.
AGGAGTCATTTTTGATGTTTTCAGCTGTTTGGCACCCTTCTTGGTTACTTTTGCTCCTAAAAACATATTGAGTGACCGTAAAAAACTATTTTCAACCCATTTTACTAACGTACCTTGAAAAAATTCGGTGTAAGTCAGGAGTCCGTTCAGCAGTGCAGAGCAATCCTTCCCCAGGAAAAAGTATATGAACTGGTGGGCATTCATTAGGAAAAATACCGACGTACTGTATAGAAGCTTCATCTTTGCCGTTTCAGGAACCCCCGATGCCGTTAGCACTTGGTAAGAACGGAATCCCATGAATATATCATATATCAGCAATGTAACTATGTAGATGCAGTCTTTCCAAACAAAAAACTTGCCGGAAGAGTAGGTAATGCGGCTTTTCACGTAATCCCAGCGAAATCGAGTGAGATGGAAGAAATGACTGGTGTTTATTATTTTCACGAAAAGGTCATGAGAATTTTGGGACATCTTCATGCGTTTACAACAACTTTTGATGTGTTGCCACACGTTAGGCACTGAAGTTGTGTAGTAAGTGCCAAAGTGAAGTTTCCCCGGATATTGCGCTCTTTGGGCATATGAAGAGCTATACAATCTAGAAAGTCTAGAAGAAAGCACTCAGAGCTCCGGTGAAGGTAGCCGTGGAACTGACATTATCAGCTATTATATTTTAACAGTTGTGGTGTCCAACGTGCGAGCTGTCATTAAGACGATTATTATGTAGAAGCTTAAGCCATGTCCCCTGTGTGGTCGTCATGCTTGTTTACGAAACTATTCGATTCAATAATATGCTACACGGTAGCAGCTGTATAATTTCCTTTTTCTGGCAGCACAGCAACAACGTTTAGTCACTAATAAACAACATATTAGCTATCAATTATTCTTGTTACGTAGATACTACTATGTTTACATAACTTGCTTGAAAAATTGAGTAGGAGTCGTGGTCATTCGTAACGTTACCGCAGCGGCAGCCGAAGTCAGACGTTCAATGACACTAGGGATATGTGATTGTTTAAATAACTTATAATTAACATGGCAGTCATATTTGCATTAGCAATCTGCCACTATCAGGCAACAATTAAGGGGATTCCCTTCTTGGCAGGTTGACTTGGTTCTAACTTGACATAAACTTTCTGTCAACATTACCGTTTACTGCTCATGTTCATCGAAATAATATGATCATTGCTATATTTCTGGACAGTTACCATTTACCATCGTTAGATGTTAGATCACCTACTGCACAACTGTCAAAGCTTTAGCAGGTCTCCCTTTCATAATCATTTTGCACGGGAATGCTTACGTATATCCATCAGGATGCTTAAGCTCAAGAGTAGAATCATCATTGATTGTTATAGTTAGAATAGAGTCATCAATCTTTAGTAAAGGCGCATTCAGTGTAAATAATAGCTTGACTTTTTAGGATCAAAACATGAAATAGACAACGCTTTATCTCTTGACATATTGATGAATTCAAGTACTGATTGTGGGCTGTGCAACATAAATGATGCCATTGTCAAGACGAGGTATCACCCTTAGAAGTCCCTTATCTTGAATTCATGTGCGCAAGCAATGACTTAAGTGTCGTCAGCAGAACTAAAAGTTGTTGGCTTTTTAAAGTTCGTATAGTTCTCTTTGAACTACACACTTGAAACGACCATGGGGGAAACTAAAGACGAAGCCTGTGACTTTTATAGGATTCTTATTACGGAGTCTCACAAAATTTACGGAGACCATGGAGCCACCCTTCAAGAACTGAATATGACAAGTTCAGACTTAAACGATCCTGAGCTGATCAAGCAGGGACAAGAGTTCGTCCAGCGTAATTTTTACTCTGTAATGCTCGCTCACTTGATCTCGTTAATGTGGGTGTTTACATTTAAACCGGGACGGGAAGTTCTTCTCCGTACTGGATATTCTGGGGACGCAGAAAACTCTTTACCTCGGTATCTGTCAACGCTCCTACATATCAAGCTTTGGTACGAAAATGATTCTCTGGAGCGAACTGCAGAGGGTAGCAGGGACTTGCAGCGAGTGCGGAAAATGCACGCAAATGCTGCGAGACAGTACTTCAAGTCAAACAGACCGCAGCTTCCACCGCTGACGAAGTCTCAGAGAGAAATATATGAAGCTGTGAAGAAAGCAACAGCGAAAATTGACAGCAGCCAGTGGCCAGAGGGGATCTTGACTGAGGACCCTGAAGTACCATTTTCACAGTTTGCAATGGTGATCACTCAGTTCTGCTTCATCGGATTCATTGTTCTTTCCCCTGAAGCCTATGGAATTGAAGACAAGAAGGGTATTGAAGGTTTCGTTCATTTGTGGGCCATCTTTGGAAGATATTTGGGCATTGAAGATCGATTCAACTTAGCTATCCACTACAAGAAGACAAATGGGAGTCAGGAAACATTCAAGAAGATTTATAGAAATATCTTCCTACCGAACCTGAAAGCTACAGATGATACTGCAGTCATTATGTGGGATGCTTTAATAGAAGGTTGCTCTCTATACGTGAAGCCACTGAACTTGAAAGCAGCTGTGAAGTTCATGTTAGTTGACGGGGCAGGTTTGAACGTAAAAGATAGCCTTGACCCTGTGATGACATGGAAGGACAAATGGCACTACAGTGTTCTCATTTTTGCCACCCGGTGGTCTGCTATGTGGGAGCTCACAAGAAAATGGAGGAATATTTCTGTTCAACAGGGTATTAACGAAGGTCAGCGGAGGTTTTTACCTAAGTGGAACAAAGGTACGCCGACGGGGCAGTAAAATTAATAAACGCATCATTTAGATCCAACTGTGTCAACCCTGTTTTATGCCATGGGGCCTGACCCCGAATGCACAGGGATGAATAAATAAATAAACGCATCATTTCGGTCTTTAGATTACTGTCATCATATATTTTGTACGAATACTCAATTATTGTCTGCAATAAAATTAACTTTCCGTAGATTTTGCAATGAATGACAAAAACAGTGAAAAATCTTTGCAATAAGTAACCAGGAAAGGATTAAATACAGAACGCAGAAAACAATTAGCGCTTGAAAGGATAAGGCCCAGGCGGGGGATGAGCGAATGCAGTTTTGTTGTTACGATAAGGAATAAAGATAAGTTCTTCATGAAGGTCGGTATCAATCAAGTGGTTCCAAAAATGCATACGAATAGTGAAGGGGCTTTCGACAGGACGGTATTCCATGTTCAGGTCATAGTAGTGAGCGGGTACTTGGCCAACAGTCTCACTGGGTTGAACAGGAAGCCATTCCATTCCGGATATGTACGTCTCAACAGGTTTTCTAAGTAAACAATGAGCCAGCAAAAGACTCTTAAGTTATGGCAGAAACAATCTGTGAAATTCAGGCAAGGAAAGAGTTCATACCCAGTGTACGCAAAAGATACCCATAGCTTCACAACTTTTTTCGAGAAGGCCTCGTCGGGTGAACCAGGAGCAATGTTTACCATGGATGTAGTTTCAAAGAAATATTGCAGATCATCCGAATGGGCAACACCTACATATAATAACGGGTAAACACGCCGTACTCAAGTAGAACTCAGGTTAGTTGATTTACCTTTGACGTCGTTGATTCCGTAACCTTTTAAGTTGCTTTGCGCGCCTTGGTAACTAAAGTGGAAAGGGTACACGGGAACATGTTTTGCAAAATTAAAAGCTGCAGTCTGAACTCCATGGACAAAATACCGATCTGTGTATAAATTAGTCAAGTTTTCTCGTGTTTCTGGTCCGATCATTTTATTTCCGAAATAGAAGCTCTTGATTTTTTCCGATACGTGGTCCCTTTGCATTGGCGTGGGTAAAGTGTCACCGTAAATCATGGTAATTGGGGCGATTCTATTCCACTCAGCGTTCATTTCCCCCAAGACTTTCTCGTTGGCCAAAATGGCTGTAAAGGTCAAGTAAGAGTAATGTGAGTTTGCATATCATGAAGAAACCTTCGAGACGGAAATTAATATTTCAGCGTTACTCTCCGCATGATACAGAAGTCCTTCGTCTTTGTTAATTCCGGCAAGCATTGGAACTTTCTGAAATCTTCCCTGACGAATGAGTTTGTACGGATGATCCGGTAAAAACGTAATGCCTGTAGGTTGCACGAATCCCGTTGGTGTGGTAACAACCTCCACTGTCGGGCTGAACGGAACCAGAGGATCCATATGCCATTCCTATTGTACAAAACTCTATCAAGTGTCTATTACAAGTAATTACGGAAGGTCATTCCATTTCGTACTCACCATCAGTTTAGCTTCAGCCATTACAATGTCCTTGGAATCCTTCGCTTTTAGACACAATCCAAGGTCACGGGAGTTCGTCGAATTGCACCCAAGCTGCATTCCAAATTTGTGAGCCATTCCGGCAGGATTTTTTGATATTGCCCATGGAACCAAAGCTGAGCCACTGTGAGCAATTACTCTTGAAAACAAACCTGTGAGAGATATTCATTCAAGTGAATTACTGCTTCTTGAGCGATTTGATTCTTTGAGTTCATTTGCGTGTGTGGCTACACATACCTGCCGACATGGGTGACAGCATATGAAGCTGTGCGGCCACAGCCCCAGAACTCTCTCCATACAGGGTCACTCTTCTTGAATCTCCTCCAAAGAAATGGATATTAGAATGCACCCACTTGAGTGCCAGTACTTGATCCTTCAGTCCCATATTTCCTAATATTTCTCCGTCTCCAGTGCTTAAGAATCCTGCGAGCAATGCCGACGCAAGGGTCTGGTTTGATGAATTCTTATTGTTGAATATCACCGTACAATACCAGAGTATTATAACTTACCGAGAGCACCAACTCTGTAGTTTATAGTGACCAGAATGACATCTTCATCCATGAAGTACTTGCCACTGTATTCATCATTTGACCCCATCTTGAATACACCTCCAAAGATAAATACTATGACGGGGTAAAATGGACCAGCCCCAACATGTCGTCTTCTAAGTGCTTCCTAAATGCGTTACAAATCGGAATTTAGCGCATTTTTCAAATTTGCACCAAAGCATCAAGATCTGATCTTGATGCTTCGCCTACCCTACCTGTGGTGCATGGACAGATAAATAAAGGCAGTCTTCTTGACCCATGGCTTCGGCACCTTTAAGTTGCATACACATAGGCGCCGGCTTTGTGGCATCCAGCATGCCGGGAAAATTCATTGGAGGTTCTGCAGGCTGAAGTTAAGTTCAAAAGTATAAGTGTAAGAAATCTTTCGGTAAAAGTACCTCCCTTTAGCTTACCTCAAATCTCCGTGGTGGTCTTGCATAAGGTATACTCATGAAAGAATAATAAGGGCGTCCGCTTCGGGACATCATCATCATCCCCTTCATCTGTCCCTGCGGGATGCTTACCATGTCCAGCATCATCGTCATGTTGTTCATTGAATCCTGGCAACTTCCTCCAGCCACCAGAAACACACAAACTAGAATAAAACTCCACATTATGGAAAACACTAGTATCGAAAGCAACTGTGAATATTTCCAATATTTTATCAGCACTGCCCATCCTGATCCACCGCGTTGTATTTTTGTTGCGATTCCAAGGATTTTGTCATTGCCCTCCTTAAAATCGCATGTTGGGCAACAAAGGGTTGACCTCCATTTGTAGCACTGACATGGGCTTTAGCTAGGCGGGATGATCCATTTGTTTATCAAATGAATATGACGATCGGTTAAGCCTTATCGCTGTAAATTACAGTCCCACCTTCAAAATTAGAATGTGCATTCATAATACCAGGGACAGGACGAGTAATTAAGATCGCGTGTGAGCTCACTTCCGGTAAATTAGGTTCAAAACTCAATGTGACATCAACTCATTAAACCTTAAACAAAGACAGTTCGCCCATCGTTTCCACTCTCAGTACAGTTCAGCTTTAATATTGGTAGCAAGTGCCAGTGTCTGACTTTGTCGTTTCCTATCAGCTTGAGCACGTAGCCACTGCTTATTTACAGATGCATGCATTTTTCAATTACTTACATGATGCAGTACTGCATTGAAGCATAATGTTAATTCATACGCAATCGAGTACTCCTCGTAGCCCTGCTCGAACAATGCGTACACGCACCGAAATACTCCAACTTAAAAACCATGCATGCAACATAATTCGATGGAAGGCACAATTGAAAGCAATCAGAGTACTTAAAATCAGATTGTTCCTTTTCTTGAGCCTAGCTGCACAGACGGTTGCAGCTGCTTAGGTTCGCTATGGTGACCACATCACGCACCTTGATGCTATTGTTAGCATTGACCTGCAGTGTTATTTGTAGCCAGGAACAATATCCCAGTATTTATGTGACGGAAGGACGTGTGAAAGGGAGAGTGGATTTTTCACGAAATGAGAGAAAGTTTGTGTCGTTCTTAGGTATGCCTTACGCAAAGCCAGTGCAGCGGTTCCAGGTGAGACCACGATTTTGCAAAGAAAGAAAAATCTGAGGTTCTTAATAGTAAGTTGTGTCTTGATTTTTAATAAAATTGTCGGGAGCTTAGGCACCGGAACCACCAGAACCATGGGAAGGGCTGAGAGATTGTACATATTTCCGGGATATATGTCCTCAGTTTAGCGAAGGACATGATGGTGCCATTTTAGGCTCCGAAGACTGTCTGTATCTGAACGTATTCATGCCAACGGTTAGTATTTCGAACTCAGAGCATTAGTCTTCTACAGGTATTCCATAGATACTTTGGTTGCAGTTTCAGAAACCATCCAAGAGGCTGCTGCCGGTTATGGTATTCTTTGGTGACGAGAACTTTCAAAGTTCTGGAGTTGCTGGGAAGTACGGACCGGAGTACTTCATGGACCAGGATTGCATTCTTGTGACCCTTAGTTACAGACTAGGAGCCTTAGGTTACTTGACTTACATATAATCGACAGAAAGGAGCATACCATGAGAAGTTTGTCCAACTTTGGTGCTTATTAGGATTCCTAACCACCGAAGATGATGAAATACCTGGTAACCTCGGGTTGAAAGATCAAGTCATGGCCCTAAAATGGATTCAAGCGAATGTTCACATTTTTGGAGGGGACCGCCGGCGAGTGACTCTATTTGGCTCCGGAACTGGAAGCATTGTCGTATCACTTCACATGCTGTCACCTCTCAGCACAGGTAAGCGAAAGTTTGAAAGGCCACTCCAAATTTTATGGCAATTTTAGCGACGTTTGGGCCCTTCAGATCTATTCGCCGGAATCATTTCTCAAAGCGGCTCCTTTGCTTGTGCAAACGCGATCATATTCCAAGCCAGGGCAGTTGCTTTTGACCTGGGAACGGGACTGGGGTGTCATCAGAATTCATCCGCTGAATTGGGCGTCTGCCTTAGGTCCAAAAATGTTTCTGAAATCATTAGTGCGGAACAAAATATGACGGTATGCCGATTTTTACCTATCGGAATCAATTATTCTTGTCCAACGTGCAACATTATTTGTATACAGGGTTGGAGCAAAGGGAAGCTGGTCACACCTTTCGGGCCAACTGTTGAGCCCGAATTGGAAGGGCATGTCCAGAGACTACCAGGAACTTTCAACCCTAACAATTTCCTTCCGGATTATCCTGAGAACCTCTTAAAACTTGGAAGATTTAGGAAGGTACCGTGGATTGCTGGAGTGAACTCCAAGGCTGGATATTCCAAATCGGTTGCAAGTACGTAATGCTGCGACATAATTCCAATATCTGGTTGCACTCTCGTGACGTTAAATTATTGATACTTTAGTTTTGAAGTACAACTCTAGTTACGTGGAACTACTGCGCAAAAATTGGACACACCTGGCTCCTCTCTTGTTTCATTGCTCCAACACCGCATTATCTCCCGCCACAGTGGCGGAAAAAGTTCTTGAGTTTTACTTTCTAAATCAGAACTTAAGTTCCGAGAACATAAATGAGCTCTTTACTGCTCTTTCCGACAAGTACTTTTACTGTGTCAAGAGCAGCATAAAGATGTACGCCAAGTATGCTCCAGTCTTTCCTTATTACTTCACCTACCAACGGGTAAATTACATGCGTCTGCCAGGTAAACGCCATCCTAGAATGCCTTTCAAGTTTCATAGACACTCGAAAAGTAATGTATTATTCATGTTTTAGAAGTCAATGGAGTTTCTCATATGGAAGAACTGCACTACTTGTTCACCATAGCCGGTGCTAATGGAGAAAGGCAAATGATCTCAAGACGTTCGAGAGCTTTTCAGTTTTCTTCTCAACTCACACGACTGTGGGTATCATTTGCTGAGCACGGGTGATTAAATTACATGAGCAATTTATATAATTTTATTTTATTTGACCTAAGCTTCTATTTTCAATTTTACAGAGTACCAACTGAAACATGGCCAAAGAGAGAAGACTGGGGCTCCATTGACTCATCTAATCAACGTTCTACAATGAAGTGGTATCGAATTGACGAAGACTGCTCTTATATTTCCGAGCCATTCTTCCCTCGTATGGAGTTCTGGGAACAGCAGAATACAGATTGGAAACTCAGACTGGCTCAAAATATGTCATGGCAACGACGCGAGCTAGAGGAACAAAGATATGTGGAAAGTTTAAAGATCCCTAATGCTGGAAAGAATGCCCATATCTGTACAGTCTCGTACCTCAGCATCATAGTCGTCCTGTATTCCTTTGGCTTACTCTCAAAATGCTATTCTTAAAGGCGCAACATTTTGGGCTATATCTTTAAGTCCATTGTTGGATATGGGGCAGATTATGATGATGTGCCCTAGGCCGCTATGGCCGCTGCATTTTGCAAGCATTCATTCACATCCAGATGTAACTCTGGGCACTGCATTGTGCTTTCTGGGTATGATTGTATATGAGAAACGATGCAGCTTACGTGGGTAATGTGATGCAGTCGTTCAAATAATTTTTATTGTGTTCACAACGATCTGGAACAGCTTAGCTGTTACATCTCTCAATCAACAGCCTTTGGTATGAAAAAATAAATTCCTGATCACATTTTCAACGGGATCGTGCATGGATTTTTTGTCAGCCTCTCTCAGCACACTCAAATATTGGTTAGTACTAGTGAGTAATGTATATGGCATGTGACACTGCAACAAAAAATGGACGATAATAGGCCATTTCCTTATCAACATCCTGTAGAGTAATTTAGCCCTGTGAATCTGAGTCCTCATATGAAATTCTGTCCATGCTAAGGTTTCTCACGGGTCTACGCTTACAGGACACTCCGTTACAACATATTCTGATATCATCCTTGAACTAGTCTGCTAGGACCCTGAATTATTTAGTAACTGGCTAAGAATGGACTGTGTAGTAGCTACATTTTAATGCGCAGGAGTCCTATATGAAAGTAGATGCTGTTGGAACTTTGCAAATATGAATCAGCCAGGTTCATTGTTTATTTATTCTAAACACCGCCTACGCATAGCTATAAACGTCGAAATTAACTAAAGGAGCTTTACCTTCCTCTGTGATTCTACGAACTAAGGGAACACATGTTCTTTCTCTCGAAAGCGAACAAGATGGCTCATGTGGTCAGCAGATGCTATTAATAAAAGGGCAAAGGGAAGTGTTCATTTCAACAGAATCATAGCATGGAAATTAGCTCTTGCTTTTGTTTATACCATTTGCAAGTGTCTATATTGGAGTCATTAGAATAAGACTAAAGAAGATTTTGCACACTATAATGTGCAAGCCATTTCCTCCTTGCAACTATGGCGTTGCATGTTTTTATGAAAAATTCGCATCAGTTTCAGTTCAGTGGCGCTCAACAACAGTGAATGTCTCGGCATGAGCAAAGTTCAGTATAAACATGTGGACACACCAATCGTAAAACAAGGCGGAGAACAAATGTTACAAGGGCAATCATGCCCTCCTGTCACATTCGAAGCTAAGCTCAGAATGCGAACAGACGTTGTGACCAAACTGACAGTTTCGTACGTTAAAAATGAAAGCACGCCTCGTAGTTGTGATGCTATGCGTCTTTGAGCTAAGTAGTGGCATTGAGATCAACCCAATAGTGACAGTGAAACAAGGGAAAGTACGAGGGAAGATTTCAGAATCAAGAATAGGAAGAAAGTATGCCCAGTTTCTCGGACTGCCATACTCAGCGAAACCAAAGAGATTCCAGGTGAAGGTTTTGCAATAAACATTGACAGATATTAAAGCAACTGCTCGATGTTTTCTCTCTAGCCTGCAGGGCCACCGCCAAAATGGGATGGTTTACGTGACGGTACAAAATTTGGCCCGAAGTGCATTCAGTGGGACAGCAATACTGAAGATGTCATAGGGGATGAAGATTGCCTATCAGTTAATGTCTACACGCCGGTGGTAAGCGCAAATAAAGTACACGACAACGTATTTCTCACCTAACTTGCTGACACAAGAAACTCTATTTAGTTTTCGGATCCGACACAAACGACGCTGACCGTGATGGTTTATATTCATGGCACTTCTTTCGTCAAAGGATCGGGGAGCGAATATGGCCCGGATTATTTCATGGACGAAGATGTTGTCCTTGTCACTTTCAATTATCGCCTCGGAGCCTTTGGTAAAACTCTACTGACATGACCCATCCATGTAACTTAAGTCCAGCTTAGGATATGAATCTTCTACGAACAGGATTTCTGACGACACTAAATAAGAACATGATACCGAATTTGGGAATGAAAGATCAGGTGGCGGCGCTAATTTGGATCAAGGACAACATACGTTCATTTGGAGGGGATGGAAATCGCATTACAATTTTTGGATCCGGTGCAGGGGCAGCGTCAGTGTCGTATCATATTCTGTCTCCATTAAGCACAGGTTACTAACAACATTACATATCTTAACTGGAAGTTTATCCTAATTCGTAAATGACCATTAAACGTTTATAGGACTGTTCCATCATGCTATCTCACAGAGCGGGAATGCTCTTTGCCCTTGGGCTTTAGTCCGAAATCCGTTGGACATCGCTATAGAACTTGGGAAACTTCTCAACTGTTCAACTGCTAATACGTTCACTATCGCAGCCTGCCTCAAAGTTACTCCAGCAGATGAGATTGCAGCCAAACAGGAAAAATTGCTTGTTAGTGACTTGTTGCTGAGTTGAGATGCAGCTGTAAGAATCATTGCCATAGTTTTGATGCTAATTTTATTACTGGCCGTGATAGGAATGGAAGGTAAATTCGGCTTCCTTTCATCCGTTCGGCCCTGTAATTGAGCTGCTGCATCAGTCCATAGAAACTGGACCAATGTTCCTCCCTGAATCACCCAAACAATTAATTCGCGAAGGCCGATTTCAGAAGATACCTTGGATGACTGGGGTTAACTCTGCAGACGGATTAACTTATGCAGCCGCATGTAAGTCTTAACACTTATGTAGCATGCACGTGTATAGTACTTTATTATGCGCTTTGCTGCTCCTCAGTGGTGCTGAACAACACAAAGATGATGCAAAGGGTGAATAAGTACTGGCCCAGAATAGCTCCTCTTGCTTTCTCATACAAGGATACCGCCCCTACTCCAGCTATCGTGTCGAAGAAGATAAGAGATTATTATTTTCTTAATGGAATCAATTCAGAAGCTACCGAAAACTTCACCCAAGCTCTCAGTGATGGCAATTTCTTCCGCTGCACAAAAAATTGTGCATTGGTATATGCACAACAAAGCCCAGTCTGGGTGTACTATTTCACGCATGAACGAACTGCCAATATACTTCATCGCTATGGCCTTGATGATCTCGGTAATTGGAATGCTAAGCATACCTATTTTTGACATCACGTTGTTAATACTTAACATTCTACTTCTCATAGATGTCCACGGGGTTCCACACAATGATGAGCTACAGTATTTTTTCAAAATGGATCTCGTACCCGTCATCTCCTCACGATCACGCTACTTCCAGTTTTCGCAGAACTTGATAAAACTGTGGGTATCATTTGCGAAGACAGGGTATGTGCTGTTCGAATATTTGCCAAAACAAACGCTTAACCATAATGGAGCTGATTATTTCTAGTTCAAAGCTTTTATAATTTAAATTTTTGTGTTCTAATTGACAGAGCACCTACGTCTTTGTGGGGTCAGGTTCAAAAGTGGGAACCTGTTCCCCCGGGTCAGGTTGGATCCGACACCATTGTCAATATGTACAAAATAGACAAGGACACCGCCATTGTGGAAGAGCCTTTCTTTGAAAGAATAGGATTTTGGGATAAACTCAGACTCTTCCCACCGACGCAAGCGCCTATTACTAACGTTGCTACACATACAAGACCAAGGGATGAAAACAAATCTAGCCTCAGCTCGTCCAACAGCAAGCGATCCACAACTCTGGAAGCTGGACGAATTGCTGGAGTTTTTTACATTCAATTATCTCTGCAAATATATTTCCGACTTAGAGTACATTAAAGATAAAGATAAATTTACAAACTGTTTAGAGGCTCTGTGTGACCATAATCATGGAAACAGATCTTTTCCTTATTCGCTAAACCGTATTGCTTCTAATTGACGTCATTTTTAGCACTTCCCGTCACTTAAATGAAGTTTAAGGGCTTCCTGTTGCTAAGTTTTCACGTAAAACCCAGCT
>JAQFYD010000149.1:0-27072 GCA_034694225.1 Bourletiella hortensis | reverse complement strand
TTTGTTGTTTTATTGTTACTGAGGGAAGAGAGCGAAGCTGAAGCTCCTTGCAAAATTTATTCTTTAAACAGGATGGCTTGAAATAGCTGTAAACTTGTAGCATGTGTTCTTCATGCTTGTTTTTTACTTGAGCATAAATTGCATGTAGCTGGGCCCATCATGATTGGGATTCTGTGGTTACAGTAATTATGTGCTTGTACTCCGTGGAGTTCCCAAATGGATCATTACTGGTGGGAGAAAGGGTACATCCCGTTTGGTCCAGTACAAGATGTGAAAGAAAATTAATTATTAAGTTCAAGGACAAAGTGGGAGGAAAGTGAGAAGAGTATTCTTGGAGTTTGAAACGTGAATGGTAGACACATGCCCCTGGCGGTGTACAATTCCAATATTCTGCTGGCTATAGCCTTGAACTATATAATTTCCGGCGTAATTTTACACGTTGCCTGGATTGTAGTGGCAGTCGTGACCCGTTTGTCAGTTTTGAAAATTTTGATGACATGACGTGATTGAATAGAATGACAACATCAGTGAATTTCAAAATTTCCAGGTATGGAGGTCGACCTGGGTTTGGATGATGGCGGTGATGATGGAACTGACGAGGTTACCACCGTGTCTTCCATCCGGAATTACGAGGACGAAGACAAAAATTTTGGGGGGAAGTCATGTGCAGATGATTACAGTGAAGCATTTCCGGAAAACCTAAAGGACGTTTTGGACGCTTCAAAATCGGAGGACTTGCAGATAGCCACAAATGATGGCTGCAATATTATTAAGCCTATTGACAAGAACGTAGTTCATCGCATCTGCTCTGGGCAGGTACGTCGACAGATTAAATGGTCATGACTCATGAGCACGATCTTGCCAGTAATGTATATTTTCATTTTCATATATGGAAAAGACCAAAGCAGAATAAGGATTTTCCTTATTGTGTGAACTTAATATAACACAAAAAGTATGAGTGTCTGCGTTGCGGAAAGAATTCAGTCACTTTCAGTTTTGACGGTTATTGAACCTTTGTGGGATGATGTGACGTCCTTACATGTATTCATAAAGTTGAAAACACAGGAATAACTGGAATTAGAGGAAACAAAGCCATTGTTGGCGTTGTTGCAGTTGACCATGCAAAAGTAGGGCAGATAAATTAAATCATCATCTAATATACACTCTTTCATGTCCCTTCAAACTTGACCATGCTGTTTGTTTTTCGTTATTAAAATGATGAGTTAGTTTTTAACCTTGATGTTTTTCTCTTCCGTTTCAGGTAGTAGTCACACTTGCCACTGCTGTAAAAGAGTTAGTTGAAAATAGCATTGATGCAGGGGCAACAAATATTGACATTCGCCTTGTGGAATACGGGAGTAAATCTATTGAAGTGACGGACAATGGATGTGGTGTTGAGGAGGCCAATTTTGAAGGACTAGGTAAGTATGACAGTATCATTATTTCTGTGGTGGATATTAATAACGGAGGTTGTTCGTTTTGACTTCCCGAACAGGTTTAAAGCACCATACGTCCAAAATTCGCGACTTTGAAGATTTGACCTCTATTGAAACATTCGGCTTCCGAGGGGAAGCCCTAAGCTCTCTGTGTGCATTGTCAAACCTTACTGTGATAACGAAGTCTTCTCATTCAGTGGATGGGAAAGGATACCGAATAGAATATGATTTTAAGGGAAGAATTGCGAAGAGAATTCCATGTGCAAGGGATGTTGGGACTACTGTCGTAATAAAAAACCTATTCTCTACTCTTCCCGTCCGCCATGTAGAATTTCTGAAGAATCTCAAGCGCGAATTCACGCGGATGGTTGCCGTCTTGTATGGATATTGCCTTATTACAGCTGGAGTTAGGTATGCAACAATCGGGGTCGCTATACGCTCATTGTTTGGATTTTGTTGTCATGTATCTGTCGCTTGTAATGTAGGATGAACTGCACTAACCTGTTAGAGAGCGGTACCGTCTCTAAAGTCCTGTCTATACCTGGTTCTGTTAGCGTCCGAGAAAAAATTGTATGCCTCTTCGGTAGCAAGCAGGTGATGAAATAGGCATGTATGGGTTAATTCTAGTTTGTTTAAGTGTGTTAAAAATATTTACGGTTTTGTCACACAGTTGGAGTCACTGGCTGAAATCAAGGCTGAAGAGAATATTACAATAGATGAGAACGTGTTAGAAGAATTCGGCCTGAAAGACCTTTGCGGAGGAAATCCATATAGATTTCAAGGTTTCATTTCGCTACCGTACAAAGGTCGTGGCGCCAGTGACCGTCAGTTCTTCTTTTTCAACTCACGGCCTTGTGATCCCGCCAAGGTAATGTTTAATATTGTAATGATTATTGTTAATAATGAGACTGACCACTGTCATTCATGTTTTACTTCTAGCTGTCAAGGGTTGTGAACGAGGTTTACCACGGTTATAGTAAAAATCAGTATCCATTCATTTTTCTGGATATCCGGACGGCACAGGAAAATTTGGATGTAAATGTAACACCAGATAAGCGACAGATATACGCGCGGAATGAAAAAATTTTATGTGCCGCTGTCAAGGTATAACCTTTACCGAAAGTCTGCAGGCTTGTGCCTCTACCTGTTATGGTAATCATTTTTTTGCCTTCTAATTCAGGTTACCGTGATGTCAGTTTTAACAAAAGCAGCGTCCTCTTTCGGAGCAGGAAATTCAACGTCTTCGAAATTTTCATCTGGTTTTGTGGATCCTTTGTTACCTGATGATGATGATGACGACCGTTCTAATATTACTGCTTACGAAGAAAATTCCATCAACGAGGGGGATTCAGTTCTACAGGAGGGCCAGTGTAGATCAATTTTTATGTCATCAGAGCGGATACCACGTGCAGAAGGATCTATGAGCATGCACAGGGAGCCTGGAAATAATATGCGTTCATTTTTAAAAGACTTCAGTTACAAATCCAAGCCAGCATTCGGTAGAACTACTTCTGACCAAAATCAGGGCAGGGAGCAAGACGACAGGATTCAAAGCAGAAGTCCGAGTAGAAAAAGAATCTCATTAAATCGCGGAGGAAATTCATTACTTGACTTTTTCAAAAGTAAAGAAAAGCGACGAAGAATTGAGAATTATTCAGACGAGGAGGACGTGATAGTATTGAATGATGAATATGAAAAAACCCAAGACACTGAAAACGATAATATGACTAGCAAAACTCATGACAGTATTGAGATTGAAAGCCCACCTTCTGAGAATGATGTTCGGACTGCCCAAGTTAGCAAATATTACTCACCCACCAAAAAAAGTTCCTTTAATGATGATCGTAGTATGAGTAAGAAAGAATCCGCGAATGAAGATGAAGATGTGATAGTAGTATATGACGATGAGTTTGCAGAAGAGGGTTCCAGCAGAGTCATTTCTCTTGGCCGTAGTCAGGTTAATTTACAGGATTGCTCTGTAAAACTATATGGGAATGCAGGTGTCGTCGACTGTGCAATTAATTTTTCGGATATCCGACGACGAAATTTAAATACTGGTAAAAGTATTAATACGGACGAGCCTCAAAATGAAGGACGAAGATTTAGGGCTACCATTTCAACGGAGGAGAATCAACGTGCTGAGGAAGAACTACGGAAGCAAATTAAGAAGGAAATGTTCCCGGAGGTAAAATATTGATGCTCCATTCGGTGGAGTTGACATGACATATATTTTGCGTAGTACGGTTGACATCATTGGGGTTTTGTGAAAAATTCACAGATGGAAATCATCGGGCAGTTTAACCTCGGTTTTATAATTGTAAAGCACGGACCAGATATTTTCATAGTTGACCAGCATGCGACGGATGAAAAGTATAATTTTGAAGATCTTGAGAAGAACACAGTACTGCAGACACAGAAACTTATTTGGTAAATCCTTTTTTATAGTAATATTGTATCCTTTATTATGTGACGGTGTTTTCAACGCAGAGTCTTTTTACAGTCCCGTAGAACTGCAGCTACCAACCGTTAGCCAGGGAATCGTCTTGGACAACCTGGAAGTCTTTCGTAAAAACGGATTTGGTTTTTTTGTTCAAGATGATGGTGAGCACAGTAGCTTATACACTAAAGGCAGCAGTGGTGCATAATCCAATTTCCTGAATATTTTATAGATAGCTCAATTGGTCGGATTCAGCTCACGCAGATTCCCTATTCTAAGTCTTACGAGTTTGGAAAGCAGGATATTGATGAGCTGATATTTCTTCTTGAGGTTTGTGAATCTTGCTTGTTACTTTCTAACTTTTTGCCCTCTAGTCGATTGAATCAGCTGAATTCTTATTTACTGTAGGATGCACCTGAAAAGGCGTTTTACAGGCCATCGAGAGTACGAGATATGCTTGCCTCGCGTGCGTGTCGAAAATCCGTGATGATAGGAACGCACCTTAATGGAAAGGAGATGAGGCGTATCGTAGACCACATGGCTGTCATGGATCAACCTTGGGTAAGGCATGAATGGATGCAACATGTCATAAAACTGATTCGCATTCTAATGAAAACCTTTCGTTCGTCTGTTGCAGAATTGTCCCCACGGACGTCCCACCATTCGGCATTTGCTAAATTTGAATATGATATTTGTTCATGACGTGTACGCATTCCCTCACTGAGTTAATATGGTTCGTGAAATGAGTGAATTAACATTCATAGGCTGTTTCCTTCCGTGTTTCTGCCTTCAAAAATCTTTTTGCAACTTGAGTCATTGCAACTTACCGACAGTGAATCAGATATGAGAAAGTTTTGGCTATTTTTTTAAAACAAAAACGCTTCTCGTTTAATTGAAAAAAATGATACAGTGTATTTACGCATTAGCTGGTTTGAATATATTAAAACCAGTCGCTGACGTTGAAATCAAAACTCCAGATATCTGTGGGTGCCAGTGAAGTTCTTTGATATCTTGTTGTCCTTGATGCACAAACATAAGCTGCGCAGGTAGATCCTAGAATACATGATTATGATCAGTGATACTAACGGTAGAAGCATATCTACGCTTAGGGTGAAGTAAATTCTTACCACGTCCTCTTCTGCCGCGGCATCAGGATCTCGTTCCATGGCTAAATCCCATATCGCCACCTGATCATCTTCTCCTGCCGTTGCAAGTACAGTGGACTCATGAGGACTCCATTCAATTGAACAAATTGGAGCTTTATGATGATATTTAAACTCTGCAACACTTTCCCCAGAAGTAAAAGTCCTTAAATCCCATACACGCACTGCACAGTCATCTCCACCGGAGGCTATGAACGGATCTTTTGCGTTCCAAGTTATAACATTTACATCCTTCTCATGCGCATTTTCGCGAGTCAGCATATTTGCTTTATTGGGTTTTGCTCTGGCGTCCCATATCCGGATGCTGCAATCACAAGCGTAAATTGTTCAATTTTAGCCCTCCTTCACCCAATCTTATACCAAAACTTTCTACATACCTTTTATCAACAGAACACGAGGCAAACACATTAGCTTCTGTCGGTGACCACTGAATATCTTCTACCGAGTCCGTATGTCCAGTGAACGGTCTTTGATCTACCAACCATGATGCTTCCTGAGGTCGCCACACGTGAATAAACTTCGTACAGTCTCCACTCGCCAGCATTCCTGCAGTAATGAAAGCCTTATTTTCAATACGCTCCTTCATTAACTTCAGGTATTTTTTTTACGAGCGACCAACCTGGAACTGTGGGCGACCAATCAATTGCAAAACCCTCACCCCGATGGCCTTTGAAGGAAAATATGGGCTTAGGCCGTTCTTTTGATTTTATATACTCTTGAAGTTGCTGAAAAGCACAATTACGGTAAAGACTAATACTAATTGCGCCTTCCAAGTGCTTCGAACGTACAAGTTAAATGTGTTACCTGCACATCGTCGAGTACACGAAGGGGTACTGTTAAGTCCCAAATGGCAACACTACCGTGTTCAGACCACGTCGCAGCGAGAGGCCTTCCGTCCACGAACTTGAACTGTTATTTCATTTTACAAATAGTTTTAAACAACGTCTCTGGAGCAAGTAAAATGTACAGATTGACTCACTCTTAGTCTATTAACACATCCATGGTGGGGCATAAGAGCAGCTGTTAGTTCAGGCTTCTTCGTCAGAACTTCCTCCTCATCATTGTCATCATCTTCAGATTCGTCAGTACTAAGTTCATCATCGCTTGACTTGGGCTGTGTCTTGTATACATTTGACATCTGCGTTCACATAAAGTATACCAAAAATATATTAAGGACCTCCAACCGTGCAAAAAAAGGTTTTGATCACAGTATCATACCTTCATTACGACTACGTTATTCGCATGTGACCGTTGAGCCTGCGTGCCCGCTACTACATACGCTGTCAATGGAAACTTTCTTTCCGTCCCGAGGTTGTCCGGAATTACATCAAAGCTTAAGCACGGAGCAGCAGTTGTGAATGTGTGAAGCGTAATGTATGCCGATTCATCGCACTCCAATGTTTCATCCTCCTTCATCTGCATCCCGGGCAAATAGGTCCTTTTCTTTTTTAATTTCTTCTTCTTCTTCCCATTTTCAGCAGATCCTTCTCCATCCTGTTGTCCTTCCGGACCTTCGTCAATATCTTCGTATTCGCTGTCTCTGTCATCTTCCATAGGTTCGTCCTCAATGTGTTCATTGCCATCTCCATTGTTCACCATTTCCTCGTCCATTTTGGGGCTCTGTGAGATGTCTGTGGAGCAATTAAAGTATGAGTTCCCTTCAGATACTATTAGTGCACTCCACGTAATTGCGATTCAGATTCAAGAATGGAATTTCAAATATAAAATATACTGCATGTTCAGAGTTTCGACAGCCACGTCTACAAATTAAGACTGTCTGGAACTGAAGGGTCATAACATTCTATCGACTACGCAAATCGGTAGTACGCTATTGCAGTTCGAATATACACAATAATCACGTAATTTCATTAAACTTACCTGTACAAATTTCTAAATTTCAGTACAAAACCCTCAGTCGTGTGTAAACGATTGAGCTGAAATGACTAAAACGCAAGGAAATAACATTCGCACGTGGGACAGGTTCGAATTTTGGCGGACACGTAGGTTTGATTGCATACATACTTGTTGACGCGGGCTCCGAAGTTCTTGGTCTTTGGTTCTCTGGGTATATTTTGTGCACTGTACGGAAATTGCGACGTCGTCGATCGTCGTGGTAGACCCTTAAGGCACAAAATAAACGAAATTAAGCCTTAATTTTGAGTGATAGTCTAAAATATCTTACAACATTTATGATTTGAGTTAAACTTGCAAAAAATACGGGCGTACAATTCCTCCCAGAGGTTGTGTACCTGCAGTACACGAAGGTCTTTCAACTGTCACGTAAGGGTAAACGTTAGCGTTGGCACGAAGACCCTCACTTTGAGATAGAGCCACCAATTTGATTGCAAGTGCCGGTGAAAAATTAGTAATCATGAAGGTAAGCGCTTTCTGTTTGCACACTAGTATGCTTGCGTTACGGACTTGTACTGAAAGAAGGGTATCTGCGGCAGTAGTCGCGTGCGGGCTGGTCGGTCAAAGCTACAGCGGTGAGCGGCGATACCCGAATACCCGGTGAATGAGATCCCCGGCATACCCCAGTGAATTTAGTAAGCATCGAAAGAATGTAATGGCACGGTTTTAAAGTCTTTTCATGATTACATTCTCAGAAAACTGGAGCTGGGTCCAAATCAGCCGACATCCGCTCCTTTTTCAAAGCTTTGTCAACTAGCAAAGCTGGCCCCTCGAAACCTAAAGACGAGCCCACAGCTGAGTCCAGCACGAAGAAGAAGACTAAGCTATTGGTAGAAAGTGATGAGGACGATTTTGCGAAAGGCAGTGAAGATCAGCGTAAACAAAATGGGTCTGCATCCAAGTCAAAAAGTCGGAGCGAGTCTTCCCCTAAGAAGGAAAAGGATATTGATATTAAGTCAAACCCAAAACCTGAAAAATCAAGTAAGTTTTGTATTCTTCTAGTGGAATTCAATCTACTTTTTGCACTGCAGATGAGGGTGTAGACAGTAAATTCAGAATCGCAATCTTTTTTCATCTTTATCAGAGCGAGACAGTTCGCGTGAACAGTCTGACGACAGAAGTTCAAGTTCAAAATCAAAAAGAAAAACAGATGCAGAAGAAACTCCATCTAAATCTAAGTCTTCCAGCTCGAAATCCTCGCCTGTCAAGTCTGTGAAGGAGTCTGAGGAGAAAGCTGGGAAGGGCAGTAAGAAAAGGACGGATGATGAAATAACTCCAGCCAAGGGTGGCAAACAATCAAAGGGTTCAAGTGTGGATAAAGTAAAGAAAGAAACGACAGCTGATTCACCTTCGGGAAGGAAGAAGCGTAGTGCGAAGGCTATGGAAGACAGCGATGAGGAGGAAAGCTTCAATCCAATGCCACCACCGTCAAAAAAGAAAACAAAAAATGTTCGACACGAAGTCACAGTTACTCCGGCAAGGAAAACTCCGACTACATCTGAAATTAAAACCCCAGTGGCTACTCCAGAAGAAAAGAAGAAACAACATGCTGCTGGTTACTTCAAATTCTTGAGTAGGCCTCCACCCAAAAGTTTAGGGGCCAAGGAGATACCAGAAGGAGCTCCCGACTGTCTGGCGAATTTAACATTTGTGACAACTGGAGTACTCCCCTCGTTTGAACGTGACGATATTGCTGATGCTATTAAAAAGTATGGTGGTCGTGTTACTGGCAGTGTGAGCAAAAAGACGTCATATGTGATTGTCGGTGATGAACCGGGAGCCTCAAAGACGAAAAAGGTAGGTTGTCGTACATAGGGTGCATGTGTGATACGAAAGAATTATGACGTGAACATTGCGAAATCTTATTTTGTAGGCGGAAGAGTTAGGTGTTCCAATGATATCAGAGGATGACATCTTGGATATGATTCGGAAAAGTAACCCTAATCCTCCTTCTAGCGGTGGTGACCAGATGGAAATAGATGATGAGACAGACAGTGCTGTCGATTCACTTCTGTCCAAGGCGGACATGTCTGTTTTTGAAAAATCGACTGTTGAAGAACCAACTTCATCAAAGCGCAGTCAAGCAACCCCTAAGAGGAAGCATGCAGATGTTCAAGAATTTGACTCAGACTTGGAGACACCACCGAAAGTAAGAGCACAGAGAAGTCATGCTGGCTCTAGAACTCCTTCGAGAAGAGACAGTCCTTCTAAAAGTAAAGATGTAGAACCACAAGCAAGGAAGTCGTTGAACTTCGCAGCCACCCAGAGCCTGGTGACGAAGGAAAGTGAAGCTTCAGGAAGTGATAAGAAAACACGTAGCCCAACCAAGCCTCAAGTGTCGACGCAGGCTGTAACAAAGGCCCAGATTGTAGCTTCTGTTAAACCTACGACACCACCTGCCGAGCCTCCACTGTTATGGGTGGACAAGTATAAACCTACTTCATTGAAGCAGATTGTCGGTCAGGGTGGAGACGCATCTAATGCGAAGAAGCTACTTAAGTGGCTGCAGAATTGGTTTAATTATCATGGATCGGCTGATGATAAGGCTAAGTCGAATTGGCCAGGGCTTCGAGACCCAGAGGGGAAAACATTTAAAGCAGCCCTTCTCTCTGGTCCTCCTGGTGTAGGAAAAACCACTACAGCCCACCTCGTTTGCAAGGAATTAGGATATGACTTCATTGAGTTGAACGCATCCGATCAGCGGAATAAGAATGGGCTCAAGTTGGGATTCAGTGATTCTTTGTCGAATATGAGCATATCTGCTGCAGCACATGGAGGTAAAGCAAACCAAGAAAAGGCCAGAAGACATGTTCTGATTATGGATGAAGTCGATGGAATGTCGGGCAATGAGGACAGAGGTGGAATTCAGGAATTAATTGGTTTGATTAAAACAAGTCGAGTGCCCATTATTTGTATCTGTAATGACCGTCAACATCCGAAAATACGCTCTCTTGCGAATTATTGTTTCGATTTGAGGTTTACGAAGCCGCGCTATGAGCAGCTGAAGAGCTTTGTTCAATCTATTTGCTTCAAAGAGAAACTGAAAATTCCACCGGAGATGCTTCAACAACTCATTATCAGTACGGATCAAGACGTTCGCCAGATTTTAAATCAGTTGCAACTGTTTAAAGAAGCTAAAGAGAAATCATCATACGACCCTAGAAAAGACTTGCATCTTGGGCCATGGGAAGTTATTAGGAAAGTGTTCTCCGCTCAGGATCATAAGAACATGTCTATTAACGACAAGCAGAGTTTATTTTTCCACGACTACAGCTTGGGACCATTATTTGTCCAAGAAAATTATCTCCGCTCAGTTCCGAATGCCGCAAATGGTGATCCTTACAAGACAATGGACTTGGTAAGAGCCGCAGCGGAGAGTCTTGCAACTGGAGACCGAGTGGAGAAGATTATTCGCAGCAACAACGCTTGGTCGCTCCTCCCAGTGCAGGCTCTATTCTCCAGTGTTTTTCCCGGAGAATATATGGAAGGCAATGGACTGAGTAGCATCGAATTTCCTCAGTGGCTGGGTAAAAATTCGAATCGTAATAAAAGAGCTCGTCTTTTGCAAGAACTGCACACTCATATGCACTTGAAAATATCCGGGAGTCTGGAAGCCCTGAATATGGATTATTTACCGTATCTGCGACGTGCGATTGTTAATCCTTTGGTCAAGGGAGACGCAGAGACTGCTGCTGAAGTCATGCATGTAAGTTGGGACACAATGGCCAGCTGGAACTTTCATTATCTAAGGGGATGCTAATTTAAGTTATTGCTCTTTTCAGGACTACTGCTTGCTGCGGGAGGACATGGAGGCCTTGACAGAACTGGCAGTTTGGCCGAATATGAAGGACCTATTTGAAAGAGTGGATTCCAAAACAAAGGCAGCGTTTACTCGACTGGTTAATAAAGAGGCCTTTGTTCCGTATTCTATTGTAAAAATTACGAAGGGCAAGGGTAAGGCTGTAAGTGCAGAAGAGGAACTGGAAGGTCTGGAGGGGGATGAAGCAGAAGCTAAAGCTGAAGAGGAGGAGGAGGAAGAAGATCTTGAGAAGGATGCTATGATAAAGGTTAAAAAACCGAGGGGTGCAAAAGGAGGTGCAAAGGCTGGCACAAGTAAATCCGCTAGCCAGAAGTCTAAAGGTAAGCGCGTGACGGATATCGATTTGGAGAGTGACGAGGAGGAATTGGACGTTAAACCGAAGGGTAGAGGAAAGAAAGGTGGAGCGCCCTCAAAATCAAGAAAAAAGTAATTATTATTTTTGTTGTAAGGTTGAGTTTTTTGTATACTTGAATTTTACCCGATATCATCGATGCTTATGCGTATTATTGTATCCTATTTTCACGCCTGTAGTCCAAATGATAACAACCTGAATATTGATTAAGTCAGCAAAATTCCAGTAGAAGTTCCTTTAAGATGACACGAGACCATAATAATGAAATAAAGATTTTAACCCTATTATTACTGGATTGCGTATGTATAGAATCGAGGTTTATTTCGTTTTGTTCTTTAAAGGTTCTACAAGAAAGTAATTGTTGATAGTATCCGCCTAAGTCATAAGTATTCTCCCGAATCGCTTAAGAGCAAAGCACTCATGCCAAGACAAGAAAAATCTGTATTTCAATGCCCCCGTGGGTTTTAGTTGAAACACGTCATAAGTCTTGTTATGAGTATCCTGCTCTTAAGACTTTTACAGCTCTTCAACCCGGTAACGTACTCATGACTTTGAATCCGACGGAACAGTTATTATTGCAGTGTCATTTGAATTAAGGAGTCGCAAAGGGCATACATCGATCATCACTTCATAATCACAGATTTCTGCTTCTAGCAGTCCACTCCAGCTCCTTTACCGCTGGCGACGATTTTTCTTACGAACTGTTCAACCTTCGGGCTCAGGTCCAATTTATTCAACTCAGCATCGAAGCGTTGCAGGGATCCGTATCCACCAACATAGCCGTTTAACCTCGTGCAGACAAAAGAGTTGATGAGCTCATCTCCCGGTTCAATGTCCATTTGAGTCAAAATGTAGGGAAAACGCTGAAGCAGATACTTCTGATGATAGCTGTGACAATAAACACAAATTGTTACATTTCTAGTCCCGTGTCAACTTTACTAACAGCTGATGACTGAACGATAAATTCTAAATTTCCAACTTTACTTACTCTTCTGCATAAGTGAAGTTCCCAATCGGCAAAATCCTCGTTGTTATGGTCTTGGACCTCTTCTTAGCCTCTGCTTTCAAAGATTCCTCAGCCTCATTTTTCTGTGCTTCGTTGTGGTAAAAGATGGCCGACATGTACTGTAAATGTTTCACCATAATTCATTCCCACCGTAAGCGCTTCATACAGAGCTTGCACTAATCAGAATGGAAGCTTTTCTTTTATTTACCTGTCTAGAGCATTTTGAAGATGGATCATGATTTGCCCAGAAGATCTTCAGCAGATTCGCATAATTCGTGTGAGCTGGATCATACTCGACTTGGATCGTCTCAGTGTGATCCCCACTGTAGCAATCATTAATCATTCAATTCATCCTTAACTATCAGCTTAGCATGCTTGCTTGATATTTATACAAAATTCAAACTTACAGACTACGATAAGTAGGATTCTTCTTAGTTCCTCCAGCGTATCCGACACGAGTTCGGATGACTCCCGGGGCACAGCCGAACTGCGCCTCGGGAAACCAAAATCAAGACATTCCAAATGAAGCTTGCTCCCCCGACCATCCCTCGTATGCAGCATCGCCCATTTTCTTTTTCAAATTTTCCGGTTCCTTAGTGGAACCAAGCAAAATATTCGGATCTAACGGTTTTATCGGTTCGCCTGGTCGTCCCGCTCCAGCAGGTTCCTGTTGTTGTGTCGCCTGGTGCTGAGTTGGTGTGACTACCTACGGTAACAATAAACAGACACCATTAAAATCATGCCAGTAAAATATTTATATTCCCAATAAGATGAGTCAGTAAGTTCATTATCTATTTATCCTGTCAGCAAAATACACACACTTATTTCACATACTTACTGTCAGCTACCGAAACTTATTCAGTTATTTCAGCAGAACAGTCCTACCGTTCGCTTTCACGCAAAATCTACTACTACGCCTAGAATTCTTGACAAATATTATTTTAATTCTGTTCTTAACTCACCTTATTTACAGAATTTAATCCTGTGCAAGTGAGAGCTCGAAATGCACGAAGCATAGCTGGTTTGAATTTTCCACAAGTAGTCCTAAGAATAATAGGATTGGCAAGGTTATGCAAGCCATACAAGCCAAGGGCGATTCTCGTCATAATAGGTATACTCATTGAAACTATTCTACGTCATTGGGGGAAGTCATCCATGAGGGCATGAAGAAAGAATGAGTCAGGTACCTCATACACTTCAAGAACAGATTTATGTCGCGAATTGCAATTATAATTTGTTTCATTATTAATAGAATGTCTGATATAGGCTTGAGGATAATGAATAACGGTGGACTGAACAGGATATAATAAGGTAGATAGGGAGATAAATAGAGTAAGAAATGCAACACGTGCAAACAGCAAACACTATACTAGTACTGATCAATAGCCAGGCTATTAGTTGCAGAAAAGTCTTAAAGTCAGAGGCAAAACTTACTTATAATTTATTAGTAAAATATAGACAGTTAACTTACTTGGCATTTCCCGATTCACCTGCACCACCACGGCTATTATTATTACTATTTCTACTTGGACGGTAACTGCGACTGCTGCCACGATCTGAAGACGATTCCCCAGTTTCCATGGGGTAATGTGAATGTACCAATGTCTAACAGGCTATTGTGTAAAGATCGGATAAAAATTATTACTTATGAAATTTTGAAAACTACCTAAGACTTAAATCTGCTACCATCCCCACTATATTACACAGGATTGCGACTGGGAGACAAAATATTTTTACAAATAGAAACAATATTTTTTTATTTTCTGTCACCCTTAACTGTCAAAACTTTTCTGACCAAGTTGATGACCATCATTTAAACTCATATATCGATTGATCAGTAGTCCTGTGAACGTTACTTTTGCTAAAAATTCGCAACGATTCGCAATTCTGAAAGACTGACATGAAACTCGTAAGAAACTTTAGTTATCTGTAGACCATTCTTGAGACCTATTAGTGGAATTGTTGGGACGAGGAGTATTCGAAGCATTCAAGCAAAGACTACATGCTGGAAGTTCGGTCAATTCCATGGCTTTCACTGGTTCTGTTACCACTACCACATTGCTAGTTTGGGTTCCTGTAGACGAAGTAATCCCAAGATCTCTAGCTGTAGGACCCAAAGGCTCTGCAAACTTGTGTTTCTCAACTTGAGGGCCACATGACTTGAAATAATTCAAGAGTAACCGAACGGTTTCCATTTTTAATTCTTTTACGGCAGGGTTAGTCGTTTTTATCTTGCAAACTGAATCACCATATTTTTGAATCATCACTCGAGTGTCGCAATTAGTACACAAAGACCTTTGAATTTTCATATTCCGGAACCTACCTCTGTCTACTACAGAATAGAAGAAATCGCCAGGATTATTTACCGACGTATCATCCCCCGGAGAATCCCTCCCGTCATCCTTTCCATCCTCCATCCGATCACTCATTTCACCTGGAAAATTCCCAAGAAAAACAACAATTATACTTCACATACATCTTTAAACATCCCTTACGTGAGCTTGCATTTACCATTAAACGTAGAAGTTGTTGTTACTCTATCCAAATGGAGTGCTTTCCCTGCATCAAGATCTTCTAGAGAATAATTCCTCTTTAGTTCCGGGTGTTTCCCTGCCTTCCAACCAGCTTTAACCTTTAAATAAAACAGAATGTTACGTAATCATGACAATTGTCTCATCAATTCTAATTATCTTTGTAGCTTACCGATTTCGTAATTTTATTGAGCTGACCCTGATAGTAAGATTCATCCTGTTTCTCCTCATCACCCTCATCACCCGTAATGTCTTCACTTTCCTCCTCCTCCACCTCCTCTTCTTCGTCCAGACCCCAAAAGTTTTTTCGTAAAAGTCCAAATATATTTCTAGCGTCAAACCTCGTACCCGCATAAAATTCTGATCGGTTTAAGCCGCACAATCGCTCATAATCGATATCTCCTAACGTTTCCGTGTCTTCAGTTTCACCTGACGATGCTCCTGATTTCGCCTCATCTGAAAGCATCATGAATGATCACCGACGTTGCTACAAACATACACGCAACTTCCCTTCCTTGTCCTTTCAGGAAGCTCCGTACACCAGTACTTGACACAGTGTTTCCCACTCTCATGTATACACTTAACTAAACACTTTAAATATTATGCAAACTGACGAATCTCAGTCGAACTTTTACGCCTTCCGAAAAGTGTCTTTTGTCCTCAGGAACGAAACAACTGTGAAGCGCGGCGTAACTTCATACTCGTTTCATCAGGCGCCACGTCGGACCTGTTTAGCAAAGCGCGCAGCAGCGCCTATTCGAGGTCGACCCTGTAGTTTCAGCCCTGAAATGCCCAAATTTTTATCAAAATTCTGAAACCCATGAAATTCAGCAGCGCCTTTACATGTCATACCAACTAATCAAGTGCAAAACCAAGCATTTACAGTACTGTACTATAATTCCGTAATTGTCATTGAACAAAAACGTTTATGAATGCTCTCATGTTCAAGTCAGGTACATGGTATGACCTCTAACGTCGTACACGGACGTGAGTATGGCATCAAGTCTGAGGTGGCATTGAGTTACATTGGATGACATGGCAACGCCGCGGAAGGCACTCCCATCCATAGCCAGTACGTTGAGTTGGGCTTGAATACAAGGACACGGCTATGAAATTACACGAATGCATACAGCCATTTGAACTGCTGAAGTGAGTTGTAAACTATAGTTGTTTGGTGTCTTGTTGATCAAATTGTTTATATTATTATTTCCCGGAGGAAATTAAATAGGAAAATTGTAGTAAAATAAAAATCAATAACACGAACCATTTGGTTGGATTATATTGAATAATAATATTCAGCGGCGCAAACAGTGCCTTTTTTACAGGTACGTGTAAAAACTTGGGAGAGGAAGGAAATTTTTAATTTTCTGGAAAGGCGACAAAGTTGTACATACATACATAAATTGTCTCACGGACGTTATGTTACATCACGTAGTTTATTGATTTAACAATTTGACAGAAGAAAGAAGAAGAAGCCAGTCATTCGTTGTGAAGAGAACGACGAGAAATAATAGCTGACGCTTTTATTGATTTGAGGACAAAAATAAACAAATTGTGTTTTAGACTATCATCACATCACTATTGCTACTACTATTGAGGTTGTGATTGATCATCAGTCATCGGGGAGAAAAAACTCTGAAAGTGTTTTATTTTAGAACAAGAAGAGGAGATACATTCCGTAGTGCAAGAGAGGCGACTAATAATTTGCTGCACACAATTTTCGAATTTTCTGTTCAGATTTTAGGAGTCAGATTGGAATTGTAGTCTGAGCAGCAACTTTTTCTACTGGTCTTTTCAACCCGGGACGAAATGGCGGACGAATTTGATGTGGATGCTCTTTTGGAAGCTGCATATTTGAACAAATCGGTGAGTTATGGAATATTTTATGGAATCATTCATTTCTTTTGAAGGTTACTTGAATTTTGGTATGCATTGGTTAAACAAGAATTTTTTCAACTTTGTAGATTCTAATGTTTGTGCGTATAGGGGCTTGCATAATCATGTGTAGATTGTGACGTCACTTATTGTTATTACTACTAATGAATAGTTTCATCGACATGGTGACGATTGTCATTAACTTCTCAGGTGTACCTATGTATCTGAGAGTAGGGAAAACTAATAACAAGATACGGAAGACCAATTAATTACAGTATGTCAGAGTGACATGTTCCTTTTATATATTATATGATGATGAGGAATAATACAAGGCTATTCCTATCTTCATGTTACAATTTTTTAAGTTTAATGAGGGTATGTATTTTTATTTTTCAACTAGTAAGTCTTTTGTAGTCCCTGATTTCTTCTTCATCATCGGAGGCGTCCCGCTTACTTTATCACTTTGCCACCCAAACCACAGTTCTGAAGATGAAGGAACAGTAATTAATCATGGCGTACAGTTCAAACCAATGTAACATAAAAAGCATGTTGGTCAGAATGTGACTGGGTTTAAGGAAAATTCGAATCGTAAACCAACTGCTGTTTCCATCAAGTCTTGATAGAGATAACAGCGAATGCAGAGTGAATAACTTTTTACTGCACATAGCAAGACTGCAGGATTGATGCCATGTTATTAGTCCGACAAAATCATCAGTATTATTAGAGTAGCCTAAAATGCTTGAGTGAAAATTGACTGCCATTTACTTCTCGTGACCGCAACCGCAATTAAGAGCACACGGGCACCTCCTAATGGACAACAATTTTAAGCATCGTTTTTATATAAGTATGCTGGGCTGGGTTTTTTCCCATCCGGCCATAGCAATGTCGCCTGTTGAGGTTCATTATGTGGTATCCGGTATAGTAGGCTCACCGCAGAAAGATAAAGACGATTATGGGAAGCAGTAACTGCTTGAGTATCCGAAAGGGTCAAATTTTTCTTTCGTTACAACACGAGTTGATTCCGAGGATATCCAGAATTGCTAAGGAATTTTTTGTCTTTTTTCTTGGACTAGGGACGTTGTGGGGAATCCCAGAAAAAAGTCAGCTCGGACGAAATCATCAAGGTTGGTTTGCAGTTCGATGATGATGATGGTGACAGATGGGAAATTATTTGCGATTCTTAAAGAAACGGCTATAAGTGAGTTGTAGAGGTTTCGCGCACCTCCCGAGAATCTTCTGTTGCTGCTCTGTTCACCATAATAATCTTTTTTTATTGTCCTCCTTCCTGTTTGAATTGTAGGAGCTTCTTTTTGCATACATTGAGGTGTTGAAATCACTTCTTAAGACTAGTTGAGGCTTTTTCGTATATTTTTCTTCCTCTCACTCTCTCACCCTGATAATGATTTATTATCCAAGAAAGCAAACTGATTCTGACGTATTCTGTGTAGATCCGATCCGAGACAGAAAGAAAGAGGGGACCGTTACGTGGATTGCACGCTCACTGCGATTGATTGTCCAATAATACGTGTGAATTTTCTAGGGTAGCTTTTATGAGCATTTATTATTATAGGTAACAAAAAGTCCCCATTGCCCACAGTCTGGTCCGACTGAGAATGAGTGAATGCTTTAATTGTATGAGCACCACCCTCCTGGACGGTATTCTCTGGTATTTTATCCAGCTAGAAAAACTTGTTGTCAGGCCCAAAAGTCTCACAGAGATTATAATTGTATTCTTTACAGATGATTTCTCATCATGCTCATCATCCCGCGTCTGATTCAGTTGGAAGCAGGCAGGACTCGGCCCTCTATGATAATAATTATTGTACTATATCACGCCGGTTTGCTTCCTAAGTGCCTTTCCGTTTCCCCAGTCACTGATCCCCTTTTCACATGATGATAACGGCAAACTTTGTTGTGTTGGCAAGAGTAATTTATTGTTATGTTGGTCTATCAGTACGACTTTTCGGAATCGTTGCGGTTTTTTTTGTTTATTTCGTTTAAAACATGCGGTATATAAAATGACACCTAAGCGGCACTACTGGGGTTTTAAGGAAACGTTTCAGCGGGAATATTTTGTAGAAGCGAATGTCGAGGTTTTGGAAGAGTCCAGAAATTTTTGTAGTAGAAGCTAGAGAATGTTTAGGGAAAGGGTGTGGAAACCTTTATGAGAACTTTATTGTGATTGATTGGGATTTTGACATCTTGCAGACACCAGTGTCTGATTTCGCAAACAGTATTGCTTCCCGAGTTGAACATACTTCGATCCTCCAGCCTTGATTCCTTCATGCTCAACAACATCATCATTCTGCTATGCTTCACTCTCTGTGTCTCAGTCCATTATGAAGGATGAGGAAGAGTGGCAAGACGGAGAAATGTTAAAAAAGAAGATCAACAACAAAGAGAAAATATCTGAGTCTGGCCTTGTTCTATTCATTTTGTTATGTGGCTAAGATTATCTATAGATGCTGGTGTGTTTAATTATGCAGGGGAGACTCCTGGTCTCTCGGTACAACTATTTCGACTGCGACAAACCACAAATATCGTCATATCACCTCGTATGAGTTTTTGTGCCATGGGCGCACAAGTTAATGCTACTACAACGACTTAGTCTGAGCTCTTTCAGCTGCCCTGTCATTTTAGACTTACAGGTGAGTTCACTACATACATACACACCCTATAAATTCAAAACACAGTAATAACACAAACAGATGCACACATGCTTTTCAGTTCGAATTCACAGAGCTGAAATTCTCATTATTATTATGACTGCCGCAACTTTACTTTTCTTGAGAACATTTGTAAGGAAAGACAGTTCAGACCGAAGCTGCCTTATATCACATTTTGAAGCTTTTGCAAAGTCGTTTTATACCGAAAAGCCGTAAAATTCGACTGGAAATACTTGTGCCTCTACGAGTTAATTTTCCAAAGCCATGCTTTTGTAGATAGTATTGCGGTTGGTAGCTAGCTAAAAGTTTTGCAATTCCTTCGGGGCAAAATTTTTAGGAAAGATACATGATTACATTTATTCAAGAAATGAAAACACAGATTACTACTGAGTGATTGAATGAATATTTCTCCGAGTTAATCCAACTATGTATATGTTTACAGATCCAAAAGCAGTTTTTATCATCAAAATTTTGCTTGTATTCACGATGGGTAGTCATTGATTGCCAAACCGGTAAGTGGTTTCATTAAACGTCAACCAAGTAATCGAGTCTATGTGGTAGAATGTTTTGCAGATAGCCGTAGTATTTTATATCCAGAGATAGGAAGAGAGAGTTGAGTCAGAGTGTTTCCGACCGAGACTAAGAAGCTGGCGACTTTTGAGTCTAAAAATGATAATCACAATCTTTTTTCGAATTCATTCGCCGCTATTTAAATGATGACTGAAGAAGAACAGAGTTTTGGTGTCCGTGTGTCTTAATCATGTACTTAAAATATTCATTTGAGTTGTTAAAATTATACGCTGAACTGGTGTGGGGTTTTTAAGCTCGTAAAGGGGTGGGATGGTTGAAATAACTCGCGTTCATTCCGAAAAGTTGCACTGGTACCTTCTGTAGTCATTTAAAATAAAATAACTGTTGCCAACAACAACGTCTTGCCTGTTATGATAAAATATGTAGAAATGTGGTTTTGTAGGACTTGGATGGATTGCTGTGTATAAGTGGAATGTGAGAAAATTTGTCCCTCTGCGTGTCCGTATGTGTTTAGGTGATTTTGATATAGGTATCATGCGCCTCTACATCTTGGCTGGTGATGATGATGATTTCGGGAAATTACCTCCAGTGTGTTACATGCTCTTAAGTATCCCTCCACTGACATCGTCCTCTGATATAAGACAAACAAAGATACATGTTACTTCTGCTGGTCGCCCATAAATTTAAATTTCGCATTTACATGTTATAAATAAAAAAAATACGAAAAAATCATTGAAAATTAATTTGGTCTATGTGTAGGTAATGCTGGGAAAGGCTCCTGATTTTAAGAGAAAAATCATTTCAAGCTCGGGGTCACTCGTTGGAGTCATATTATAAACATTCGAAAACCATTTCTGGATTGTTATGTAAATATGCTCGGGATTTACTGAAATGTTACTAATGCTCGTGTTTTCTTTTATTTTTGCTCCCTTTCAACCTTTGCCGTACCCTGAAATCCTTGTGGCTGATCATTGAACAATGATTGGGTCTTTCTATCCCTCTCTCTTCCTTCCGGTATTGACGCTGGTGGTGCCTATCAACGGTCATCTATTCCATCCCTGGCTTATTCTCTGATGCTGCTTCTGGATGATGGGTTTTTTAGGGGGAAGTACCATCGGGACGTGAACAAGAGAATGGACACTACGGCAACGGCAGGAGTTCCCCCAAGTAAGTATCTATTTCCTTCACAGCGTCGCCTCAGTGCCGACGAAATTATTGAACTGGCGTTTCATTACACATTTGTCATTCATAGGGATTCAGAATCTCAAGATGAACGAGAGGATCGGAAGAGGGACAGGAGTCGGAGTGCCGAGAGGAAAAGACGAAGCAAAGAATCGGAGCGGAAACACAGAAGGAGTAGCAGGAGTCGAAGCAAGGACAAAAGACGAAGTCGTAGTGGCAGTCGAAGCCGTGACAAGAGAGAGCGACGACGTAGTAGGGACAGAGACCGTCCCTCACGAAGTGACAGAGACAGGGGAGAGCGTGATCGCGATCGTGAAAGAGGAGACCGAAGGCGAAGAAGTCGATCCCGAGAAATTGTAAAAATAAAGAGGAGTCGCTCGCGCTCCCGCGATAAGAAAAGATCGAGGACTCCTCCAAGGCTAAAGCTCGGACCGAAAAAGCGTCGTTCTGTGTCCCCATTGAAGCTGGGAAGTGAAACACCATTGTCTCCTGAGGAGCGTGATGCACGAACAGTTTTTTGCATGCAGCTGAGCCAAAGAGTTCGAGCACGAGATCTCGAAGATTTCTTTTCATCTGTGGGCAAGGTTCGTGACGTACGTATGATAACTTGCAACAAGACCAGACGATTCAAAGGTATTGCGTACGTCGAGTTCAAGGACATCGAATCTGTTGCACTGGTAAGTTGGACTTAGTGGTTACTAATATTTTTTGTCATAAACTGATCTGTTATGTTTTTTATGTAATAGGCGTTAGGGCTAAATGGACAACGTCTGATGGGTGTACCCATAATAGTTCAGCCTTCGCAAGCAGAAAAAAATCGAGCAGGTCAGATGGCTAAAGCAGGTGCCATGGCAGCGGCAATGGCGACCTCAACCCCTGGACCTATGAAATTGTATGTAGGATCGTTGCATTTCAACATCACAGAAGAAATGCTTAGGGGTATTTTCGAACCCTTTGGTCAAATTGATGAAATACTTCTTATGAAAGACCATGAAACCGGACGGTCTAAGGGATTTGGATTCATAACCGTAAGTGCTAGTCTGTTTTCTGAAGAAGCATAGTGGATGGTGCAGTAGTGGTTATTTAATTCTGTCCTGTATTGCAGTTCCATGAAGGTGAAGATGCCAAGCGAGCCATGGAACAGCTGAACGGATTCGAAATTGCTGGAAGGCCTATGAAAGTGGGTTATGTAACTGAGAAATCTGAGAGCAACTACTTTCATAATCCACAAACCTTTTTGGATACTGATGAGATGGACCGTGCTGGAGTCAACTTGGGTGTAACGGGAAGGCTTCAGTTGATGGCTAAACTAGCTGAAGGTATGTGACTAAATTCTTTTTATCTTGAAGTCTATGGCTATTGCGATTACAGAGATGAACTAAATAAATAATTATTCAATAATAATTATTATCTTTCTTATAGGAACTGATTTGAAACTACCTGAAGCTGCTGCGACAGCACTAAACATGCAAACGCAGTTTCCTCCCACTGCTACAGGAGCTCCTGCTCAGCAAGTTGTGGTAGCACCGCCCATCGCGACACAGTGTTTCATGCTGTCGAATATGTTTGACCCTGCTCAGTAAGTATTCAATTTCTGGGAGTTCCTCTTCCTGTTATTTCTAAAATTTGACCCTGGTATTGAATGAATCTTTTCTTGTACTTTGTAGGGAGGCTGGAAATCCGAAATTTGAAGCTGATATTCGTGACGAAGTACTTGAGGCTTGTTTAGCACACGGAGGAGCAGTTCACGTTTTTGTTGACACTGCTAATCCCGCTGGCAACGTGTATGTCAAATGCCCTTCGATATCCACAGCCGTAGCTGCTGTTAATACATTACATGGGAGATGGTTCGGTGGGAGAGTCATCACTGCGGCATACGTGCCTCTTCTGAACTACCACAGTTTATTCCCGGATGCGATGGCCGCGCAGGCGATTCTGAGGCCGCGTGCGAAATGAAATCGTTGGTTAATCATTAATACCGTCGTATCTTGTTGTAACCAGGAGCTACAAGTTCCTGTATTGCCTCTGTCATTGTTAATTTATGTATTTCTTGTTCAAATGATACTTCAGTCTTGTTATTCGGTGTAATGCAGGTGTAGATATTTTCACGTAAGCAGTAAATGTGTGGAGACATTTTGGGCAAATTATGACATATGATGGCACAAAATGTAAACCTAGTAAGGAACTGCGTATATATATGATGCGTGGTGGAGTGGCATGGATGTAGTTTTCATGTCAGAGCAACGGCGTAGGAGGTGGTAGTGGTATTCAGTAATAGGAGTGTTAATTTTTTGAATTAGTTTGACTAATCCTATGCCTCGCTTCTCATGAAATCAAGTAACTCCTGTCCGAAACGAACTGTACTAATTGGCCGGTAACTTTTGAGAAAACGTTGGACTCGGTGCCTGCACTGCTGTAGTGAAACTAGCACTGCAGTTCGTATCTATTTTGATAAATGATTCTATCATGTCAGTAGTATTGAACCTTGTGGATGAACGTGAGCATCAATGAATGGAAGTTTTTTGTGGCAATATCTGATTTTAACGTCACCACGAATTTATTTCAGTACTTGTGATCCTAAAATAATCGAGACAGATAAAATAATAAAATGTTTCATTCGTTTGTATAAATTCGTATTCATTTCATGAACATTTTTGCGATAGTAACTAAACTGAATAACGAAATAGGCAAAATCTCATTTCCCGACAAACAATTCATTTTATTTTGGCATACAGGCTACGAACAGAATCTCCTTGAAGGAGATGACGTTTTGCACACATGATTTGCACCAGGTGACCGAAGGTGTTGTCACAATAACAGTAATGCATCTTCGGAGCATCAAAACAGCAAGTAAGATGATAAAACTCACGTTGGATGAATTTTAGACAATTTCATTGCTCAGGGCGCAACCCCCAAAAATACCCAAGGCCGTGGAAAAGAAGGAATAGTTCAGAACTGATAAAAAAATCAAAAAAAAATAGGTCTACGCAGAGTTTTACAACCCTTGCGCTGCAGCCTTTGCAGCTTTTTTTGCAGCCTTGCGTTCTGCCTTCAGTCTTTTCTTGATATCCTCTGGTGATTCCATAGAATGATTCTCCGAATGAGCATCTCCATTTTCAACAGAATTATTCTCGACAAGAGTGAGTCCATTAGATTCTACGGAATTCTTTTCTCTCTTATGCTTTTTCTTCGGTTTCACATCCGCATCTTGCACTGAATTTTCCAATTCACTAGCAGTTGTGGCATCATCCTCCGTATGCTTACGTTTCTTTTTCTTTTTCTGCCTCTCTCCGTTCTCAGTATCTGCTACTGTTTCCGGAGTGATGTCCATGTCGGCTTCATTAGCAACTAAGGACTCGTCTTCTATACTGTGCTTTTTTGACTTTTTCTTCTTAGACTCTGTAGTATCAACACCATTGTTGATAGCATCCACCGACGTTGAAACATCTTCACGTAATCCGTTTTCTTTTTTGTTCTTTTTCTTTGGAGACTGTTCCGTAGTTTCATTACGCTCTTCCTCCACGGCACTCTTCTCTTTCTTTGATTTCTTCTTTTTCTTTTTTGAACCACCCTCTTGTTCCTCTTCGGGATTTTCTACCGACTGATCTAAGCTTTCTGATACACTGGTTTCAGATGCTTCGACTCCCTTTTTCTTTCCCTTCTTCTTTTTTTCAGTTTTGGATTCCTCTACTGCTTCATCAGCGGCAGATGCCTCCTTCTCGGCGGCTGAATTCTCCCCAGCATCTACTTTACTGCTTTTGCCTTCCTGTTGTTGGGGCTTGTTCTGTTCAGCTGTAGATTTCCACTGCTTCTCTAACAAGTCCCACACCATGTTTAAAGTTTGCTCGTCAAATCTATTCCGGCCTATGTTGCGTACGAAATTCTGAAAATCAGAGTCAGTAGTTCAATGAGATCATCATTAATATGATCCTGAACACCTCACATACCTACTGACTACATGAGCACTTACCAAAAACTTAGGTTTCTTTCGTGGTACGTTTTCATGTTTCGTCAAGGCTTGCAGCAGATTTCGAGCAGCTGGTTGCAAAAATTTGCCAGCACTTTCCATTGTAGCTTGAACAATCTCAACCCAAGCTTGCTGTTTCTTTTCTCCCTTGTTTCGATTCGGTGGTGCCTTAAAGCCATCTCCACCATATTTTTCTTCTTCGCTTATGCATTTAGTGTGTCCCTTATAGTCATCCCCTCTGTATACATACAAAAAATCGATACGACCTTGAGAAATAGATCGACAAAATACTTGTTGGCAGAAACAAGCCCAATGTCAATGACAAGTTGAAACAAATATTATATTCATTGTAAAGCTATGTTAATGAACGTTACATATGAACTAAACGCAGTTTACCTAAAATCTTTGTGGCAATCCATGCACGAAAAACTTTGCGGGCGGCATTGGAACACGTGTTTCTCTACCTGAGCCTTTTTCAGGCTCGAGCCGCACTTGTTACAACAGAAAAATACCATTTCGACAGTTCTGAAATATGTGATGTCGATTTTTCAATCGGGTCGAATTATAAAAATTTAACTTGCAATCCGAAAACTGAAATAACGCAGTTCAGAAGACTCCGACAAGATCTGTCCCACGCGCCTGCATTCGCACATGAGGGTACATTCAAATCTTCCCGCAGAAATTCATTCGATGTATTTAAGGAACGTTGAATCGTGCTTGATGTCTGACGACAGCGTATTTTTCTAGCAAAATAAAATATCTTGATAATTTATTTCCTTAACGCACTGTTGTTACACCTGTGATAAAAGAATTCCACAAAGTTCAGAAACACAACTGCTTGACATGAAAGCTTTTCACAAAGCTGGACTAAAGATCATAATTAAAAAACCACTAATGACAAAGGCAGTACGTCGTGAGGAAAGCTATTTCCATCGTTAAATGCTCATGAAA
Source organism: Bourletiella hortensis (assembly GCA_034694225.1). NCBI lineage: Eukaryota > Metazoa > Arthropoda > Collembola > Symphypleona > Bourletiellidae > Bourletiella > Bourletiella hortensis. Next base: position 1,244 of record JAQFYD010000149.1, on the reverse strand, counting down.
AAGAATGAATTAACTTAATAACGTGATAAATCCACACTTGCTAATATACGCTGCACTAGGATCATATCATTTGGGCGTATTGTTACACGTCTTGCATGTAACGTACATAAATAGGCATTCTCAAACATTTGAATCATATATGCCTCCGCTGCTTCCTGAAGCGCTTGCAACCCGAACCCTTGAAATCTCAGATCTCGCTGACCGGTAATGCGATATGCAGTTTCCCGAACGAGCCTTTGAAAAGGTAGCTTCGGTATCAACATATCAGTTGAAGATTGCAACCTCTTAATTTCTCGGATAACTTTCGGTACATTACGGCGTGGTGTTCGAGCTTTTCGACGTGATGGTGCAGACGGTCGGGAAACCCTATTCGGCTGCCGTCTGGGATTCCGGCAAGAAGGGGTCGGTCGATTCCGCCCAGAAGGGGTCGGTCGATTACGTCCAGAAGGTTCCCTCCCGGGACCATCAGCGGGTTCGGCCCTTTCGGAAGGAGTTTCCTCAACCACCGGTTCCTCATTGATTCTACTATTAATGTTACTAGGGCTACTACCACTACTACTGCTGCTAGAGGTGAGATCGTCATCTCTCCTGGCGGGTCTTTCGACAGTAGCACTACGTTCTCTAGCCCGTCTTCTCCTCTGGACAATCCAGCTATCAAGATGTTCACCCCGACTTTCCTCCCGTTCAACTGGTCTGCTTGGGCCTCCCTCTGGTCTTCGGCCCGGGCTGCTAACTATACTTCCCTCTGATCTTCGGCCCGTGCTACTAACTACACTTCCCTCTGATCTTCGGCCCTCGCTCCTAACTACACTTCCCTCTGGTCTTCGGCCCGTGCTGCTAACTACACTTCCCTCCCTGCTGAAGTCGCTAACACTTCCTAAGCTTCTTGGAACTGTAGGACTCATACTCTGTCGATGACTCATAATCCTCCTCCAGCTGGCGTTACTTCTAACACTTGGCGACGGTGACGGTGGTGGCTGATCTTGAACTGGAACACGGAAACGTCTAACACTGGGAATGACCGCTCTGCGTCTTCCTATTGACCAGTCAGATTCGTCTGCATCTACATCAGGAGTCGCGGAATTGTGTACTGAGACATCACTATTCCCATTTCCTTCCCTAGAGCTTCGCTGTTGAGGAGACGGTGTACCTTCCCATGAAGGGTTACTTCTAAAACCACTTCCTGCCGATGATCCCGGTGATGACGGTAACTGTGAAGTACTTGGCTTCTGTGGACGACGCAA
>JAQFYD010000148.1:0-27134 GCA_034694225.1 Bourletiella hortensis | reverse complement strand
GACTCACTTCATGGACCTATGTCCCGCTGGCTGTTGGCTGTATGCATGAAGCTAGTACGTACGCTCATTAATTGGCCCAAGTATTGAAGCAAGGTAGTTAAAGAGTTTGATTTAATTACCTACAAGAACCACATGCAGGGATGTAATGAGGCTTTAGGCCAACACAGACTGAGCCTCTTGTCTCTCTCTTTCCTTCCTAATAAATTCAGACCTAATTGACTACCAGAATTGTCCTTTCTGAAATGTTAAATATTCTTCCGTAACTCATTTTCTCTCTACACATGCATCAACGACCGCAATTCTTGTATCCTTGGAGGCATTAAATATTGAATTCAGCTAGAATTTCCATGGGTACAACCATAAAACGAGACACGAAATATCATTTGTACCTTCTGCTGAGCCTCTGGCATTATTATTGTGTAGCAGTAGTGGAGCTTATAGCTAACAGAGTCAAGCCACTGACGACCTAGTTTAAGACTCTTGGTCTTCCCGTTCCTGTTCCTCTGGTGAATCATTATTATTACAATATTAAGGAGATGAATGAAGAAGGAGCTACTACTACTTATTTATAGGGAATTAAAGGAGAACTAAATGGCATTGGTTGGGCATGGTTTAAGAATGGATACATAAATCTTACGTGTTAACGTCCCCAACCGTAATGGCTGCTAAATTAGATGAATTAAATTATCATTCAGTTCTCCTTCTAGAACCCAGCGTCCTCCCGTCCTCTCCTTTATACATAATATACAAGGAAGTGAAATTGAACAGACTCGTAAAATTACATGCGATTAATTCTAAAATAATGGCTCTTCCAGCAAAATGCATTTAAGATTTATCAAGCACAATTCCATCCTTACATTTTCCCTTTACTTCTACCCAAGTTGGCTTCTCCCATTCTCAGTATACTGTAGCTATAGTCACAAAAGCAGAATTTTTTCCTTCTATCCAATCAAGCCCTCATGCATTTTTGATGGAGGATATATAGTGGTAGAAGTATAGCGCAGTGCTGAGCGGAAGGAAGAGGGAGAGCAAGCAAAAAGTCATTTAGGATCCCCGACCGACGCATCAGCTCAAATGGTCCGTCCCATAATAATAATAGAAAATAGAAAGCACGCATATCCATTAGCATATTCTTCAGAAATAATAATCGAAAAAAACCCGCTACATCATTCATCGAGGGAGAAAACAAGTAGTAGTGAAAACGTAGGGTAGAGTGTCATAAATGAAATTTCTTGTCAGCTGATATGGTGTATTTACCATATGGCCAAAGTTAATGGTTTTATGGTGCTGAAAGCACCAATATGAATCTTCCGTCTAGCAATGTTGCATGAAAAAAACAATTTGCACGCGAAAAAACTCGGATTTAGCCACAACTCTGGTACATTTCTGATGAAAATACGCGTGTTCTACAAAGCATTTGCGGTCTACATGTGAATAAGAAGAAGGTGAAGCGAAGAAGGGCGACGACAAAGACGATAGTAATAATGGCGACGTGGGTTACATTACTTTTGCCAATGCCTATCTGCACACATATTCATGTGGTGAAAGTCATTCTAGAAAAAAATGCTAATACTCACCATCATGTGTAGGAGCTAAAGAGGCTTGAGCATGAACTCGTATAAAATCATGGCGAAATTGTATTAATATTTTGCGTGTTCTTTGACCGTAATGTGTAAAAAAAGAAAGAAAGAACTAAGGAGAAGAAAGGCTTTTCCCTTGATTGTATACGTGTGCAATAGTGGTAGTAATAGTTGATACTCAGACTCATGTGAAGGCATTTTCTCCATTATTATTTCCCTCATCAGCCTACCTCCCTACACATATGCCTCTAGTCGTATCTCTACTACTACGTTTCTTTTTTTCATTCTGCTTCACATATAATACGAAAGAAGCTCATTTTAAAAAGCCATGTACGTAGCTACAGTATAGAAGCTAGCCGCCGTCGTCGTACTTACTTACTTACGGGATGGCTTGCGTGGTTCATATTATTATACTTTAGCCAATAATTTAATCCGACATGGGTCAGTCACCCTGTAATAATAACAACAAGAAGACGGGGAGAGAGTAAATGGAATAGTTATGTTGGCTGGGAGTGCAAAGGGAATTAGGCGGACTGAAAGCTTGTGAACAAATTCAGTATAGTGATGCATTAGTCTCTCGCTCGCTCTCTTTCGTCCCCACCACCACCACCACCACATAACAGTGATGATGTTCATGGAAAAAAAGATGTAGGTGATGTTCCATTAACCATTACTGTTAACGTCCATCTTGGATCAATTCCGGAAGGAAGGCATTCACTAAAAACTGCTTGCTACTACTACTTCTAGCTTACCACCGCTACGACCGAGACTGCCACTACTACCGACCGACCATGTCTCCTTCATGAAAGTTGTACACTGGGGGAAAAGATAAAAGCATCAAAAGTAGTCCTACTAGTACTATAGCTATAGCAAGGAAGCAAGCGGTAGTAGCAGCAACAGTAAGCTAATGGACTCCACGTTTTCTGAACCGCTACTGACAAGCTTCTCCATTACAACGAGGCACACAGTGACTAAGTCGGGAGACAGTCATCAGAAAAAGAGGAGTACACACAGAGAGAAAAGTAGTGAAAGAATATAGGATAAGATGAGGACGAAGCCAGAGCTGCTGTGTGCTAGTAATACATGAGCATTATAGTGAGAAGGGGAGTTTATTTTAACGAGTTAAAATTCCACAGAAAATGAGCTTCTATCACACCCACAATATGCACGCCTTCTAACTCGATAGCATATAGGCGAGTTGGTTGCTTCGTTGCTTCTAAAGGGAATGAACGAACGACGGGCTGAATATGCAAACAAATGGTTTTTCCCTCCTACATTTCAGAAACACACAGAGTTTCAGGATAACGGATGATCTTCCTCTTCTTCTTGTCCTGTTCAAGCAAAATTTATTCGCTTAACGGCCAATTCTAGGCTAACATTATACACACCTCTGCCCTCTCCTTTCTTCCTCTTTTTGTTGCGGAGCATGAAAAAAATAGTCTTAAAATGAATCGTAGGATAAATTTAAACTTAATTTCCACCCTTTATTGGCACGGGCTACGCCTTCCCCTAATTTTATGCAGGAGTGCGTACGTACGGATGTTGGATAAAATTAAGTTTCCATGGGTTAAAATTATAGCTACAGAAATACTACCGTACTTTCCAACTACCATGTGATGTCTGGAGGCATTATTTTTTATTATTTTCCTAATGCTGTCGCCAGGACTAATTATTGTAAACATAATGGAAAGCTCATGTTGAGAAATGTATGGGAAACATGTAATTTTTAAAGCTCGTTTTACCTGAGGGTGACGACGGGAGTAGCTATGGGATGCGGGATATCTATGGAGGGAGGGAACAGACTTCTCCATTACGCTTTGATGATAACGCTCCAGTTAGATATATGTATAGGAGAAAGTAATCAGAAGGCTATGAGGTTGTTAATTGGGTACGGTTGATGATGATGATGATGATGCTGACTAAAGTGAGGTTGTTGGACGATTGCCCTTGTCGTCGTCATCATCATCGTCTCGTGAATGCGAAGCGCGCATGTTATACACTTTGCTCTAAGAGCGAGGGCATTCTTAAGATCAATCAATTACCAGACTCGTAGTTTCGTTGGCAATCTTTCTTTCTTTTGGACTAATTCCTTGACGAGTGCGTGGCAGACATGGATAGCTACATGTTCTTGCGAGCTTTCATGTTCTGTAGGACTTTGGTTTGTGAAGCAATAGGAGCAGGAGAACATTCTATCAAATCAACACTGGGATTGATTTGCTCATGTCAGTCCATTATAACTTGCCCATTCTTCTCCCTTTCTTCGTTTGTTATTCTTATTGTGGTCGTTAGCAAATGAAACTTTCATGATGATGTGAGTGGATTATGTGATACGGACATAAATGCTAGGGAGAAAGTTCAATTATTCACGTGTATATAGCTACCTTCCTTCTGTTATATTAATGGACTGTTCATAGCTATATGGAATTGGTCGTATTTTTGGGAGACAGCGTTAGCTGCGAAGACCAAGTCTATGGCTAACGTATGAAAGTAACCATAATCGGCCAGTAGTTTGAATGCGCACAGGCAGTGTTCAGCTTGTATTATGTAGCGAGAGATACAGGGCTATCGTTAAGGGATTTAGTGTGCAAGAGCATAGATTAAGCATTTAGCCATTATCAGTACTTGGCAGGTATATTTAATGGCGAGCTGGAAGGGGAGATAAATGAGGAGCCTTTTATGTCAGAGGCAAGAGAGAGAGGGAGAGATAGAGGTGCTCATGCGAAGCTGACTGTGACGCGACGTAATTATTATTTGCAAACTAAGCAAAAACAATTTGCTAGTCTCTGCCACTTTGTAGCATCATCATCATCGTCCTCCTCGTCCTCACCATCAGCGTGTATAGCTACTCAGACTTTCCTCTCGCCAAACCTTTGCCAAGTCTTACTCAGCTAGTCAGTAGTAGTAGTACTTTTCAACGGAACTTTAGCTACTACTTGTTACTGCGTTGAGTCGACTCAAGTTGGTCATATTCAAAGCAACACATCTGAGTGGGCTTCCAGACTCCTGTCTTGGCAGAAACCCCCCTTTTCCTATACTTTCTCCCTACACGTTATACAAGAAGCTTTTGGTAGGCAGAAAAAGGTCGAGCGTGACGGGAAGAGAAAGTGAGAGAAAGAGGGAAGAAAAGTCTTGGTTTCACAAGAAGCTAAATCAGTTTCTCCGCCTGCTTACCTTTTTCCAAGGAGGAGTAAATCCAGCTTTTATATGCAAAGTTTCTCTACATCTTCCCGGCCCTCCCCACGCTGCCCCTCTTTTCTCTCATTCTATTCCTTGCTTTCTTCATACAACTTTCACTATTTCATTACGGGATTTTTCTTTCCATTTCCTGGAAAATGGCGAAAATTCAACTTGGGAGTCGCAAATCAGCCATTCATGTCTCCTTTCCTCCCGCATGAATTCTCACTCACGACGCTGAAGGGGTACACAAGATTTCTGATCCAATAGCAATAGCAACAGCAAGAAAAGTAACCTATTTTGGTTTTTTATAACGCCATGGAATGAGCAGTGGTAGTTACTTTTCTATTCACGAATTGATTCTTCCTGGGTTCAATAACGTAACGGCGATCGTAATTTTCAGGAAACAATTCCAAACATTATTGTACATATGGCCAAGGACAAAAATTCCAGTTGGAAACTGCAGTTCACATAAATAAATGTAGCCACAACTACTAGGGCACAGTTGAATCAGCTTTATTCACATACATAATTCTTCTCGGCCATGTCATGTCCAACGGGATTTTAGCTCCCTTAATGTACAGCTAACTGCGGGACTGGAGTTTGCTTCCTTGGAAATTGCAATTGTTGTTCTTCTGCTCAAGAATTATTGCTCTATCTGCATTTGAGGCTTCCATTAGGATCCTTCGCTCCCAGCCATCCCTTTATTTCTATTTATGGAAAAACTTAACAAACCTCAACTGGATATTTTAAGCCCTGCTGTCGCTACAATTTTTACTGCATTATCATTTCCTCTGGAAAAACGCCATTATTGCCAAAATTCAATAGCAGCTGCTGCCTTTAATTTTAGCATAATTTTCTAATCAACTGTCCTTTCCATCCTTGCCGTCATTTTCCTTTCGCTCGGTACTCTAAGTAGCTCCAGCCTTGCAATTATTACAGGCTCCGTAGTACTACATCGACCGGGTGTAGTAGCTAGGCTGTTATTACTATGTGTAATGATATGGGCACATGTTGAATACTATGGCTGGGAATGACGGGTAAAATATAGTATGTGTGTGTGTACGTAGAATTGGCCGCTGCCGCTGGCAGACAACTTTCCTGCAAGCAATACAACGTCAAGCAGGAATACAGTATAGCAATAAATGACTATTTACGACATTGAAAGCAGCTCGAATAGCTGTTTTGTATATCGACTTTTGTATGTAGCTACATACAGCTACTGCATGTCTATCAATACAGAATAATAAGGCATGTGTAAAATCCAGAATAAAGACTTTTCATAGCGGCTCCATAAAAGGGCCGCATGACTTTACATAATACGTTGATCATGAGCGGCCACATATTATTATTATGTCCGTACGTTGGTTTATGCGGCAATGGCTAAACTTTACTATAGAGACCAATGGAGCCGCCCTTACCGCCGCCGCTGTCTTCGTCTTGGCCAGTACGATAATAATACTTTTAGTAACCAAGTGCAAGCAGACTTGACTGGTGGTTATTTCGACGAGTTATAATACACTGCATAGCTATACAATAGCATAATATACTAGGCAGAGCTGGTGGAAGGAAAAGATGAAAGGAAAGCAAGTTGTTGCCGTTGCTGTTGTGTTGTTCCTTAGTCCATCGTCTGAGACGAGAGAATATAAGCGTATGAATGAATAAGTTGATGTTTTGCTGTTGCTTCTCCTCCTCTTCCTGCAGCTTTCTGCAAGTTGCTTCAAGTTCAAAGAATAATAATATGAAACTGGTTGTGTGGGCAAAGAGGTGTTAGGAACAAGATGAAGAAGAAGCAGAAGGGAGTAAAAAAAATCGATGTTGATGGGCAACTCGGAGCTTTGCTAATGCGTTTGATCGCCTCGGCACCTTACACGGAAATATACTTAGCAGGGATGCAATGGAACATGGGTGATCTCCATCTATTCATACGCTTTTGTAAGAAAATCTCACTTCATTCATCATCCTCTCTGTCCAGAGAAATATAGCCAGCCGCCTTTCTTATGCTTGGATCTCATAGCAGAGAATATTAGAGTCTAGCTGCAGCTACCCCTTTTTCAACTTTCTCTTCTTTTTTCCTCTTCTTCCTCCTCTCCTCCTCCTCCTTCGTACTAACTCATCTGGAAATGGCCATTATAGAGAGGCGGGAAGGAATGCATGTGAAAAGATAGCCATCAGAAGAAGAAGAAGGTACGGAGAGGACCTTCTTAGATGGGAAGGAAATGATGGGTCACGTATTTTCTATTAATTTCTAGATTCCCTTAGAAATTTATAGCATCTTCCTAGTGACAAAAAACTTTTCCGCAGTTTTGATGAGGGAAAACTACGTAAGAAAAGGGCTAGAAAAAACCAAGGTGGGTCCACCACCACCGTCGTTCCATCCGGATAGGCACCCACACAGCCACTTCTATTATAAGCAGTTTGTGTGAAAAGGAACCGCAGTGATAAGAAGCTGGGAACACAGAGACAGAAAAGAAGGACTTTTGTATAGAAACTTGTGAGATATAATGCACAGAACTGGAAGGAGAAAAGAGGAGAAAGTGAAGGAAAGAAGGATGGGGTAAAAACCAAGGAAAAAGCATGGACATTGAGGGACGACATTGAGAAAAGGAAAAGAAAGATGCGTAGCTACAGGGGAAAAGAAGGGGAGGGCTGCTGCTGCTGGTGCTGAAGAAAGGAAAGGGCAAAAAGAAGAAGATTGAATCGGTGTGCAGAACTGTGTGTATTTAAATGTGTTCGGTATAATGGTTTTAGCAGTAGTAGCAGTAGTACGGGTTCCAATCCAAATGGATTATGCGGAGGAAATGGCGTGTAAGATAAAAATGAATGTTGTCGATCGATGGACTGTTGGCTTAGAGGTTGTTCATGTCGACTTGAGGGTGTCACTGACGGTTCACAATTCGTACGGACGTAAAAGATGGACTCTGTGTATGCACTTTCCATCGTCCTTCATCTCCGGCTGTTACATATGGAATTTTAAAAGGTCGTACACACTGTTTTTTCCAATAATATGATGGCAAAAGAAATAAGGCCCAGTATGGAGGATTTTATTACAGACTTGATGCTGCCAGTGGTACAAACTCCACAAAATCCTACTCTCCAAGATCAGCGGACCAACATTGTGTCCTGTCATTATATAGCTTCCGCTATCCCCTGCAGTTGAAATTACACTCAGTCAGAGGTAGTACGTAGACAGGAGGAGATTAGATGTAGCTACTAACGTATTGAAGCAGATATTATGCTCCATGAATAAAATAAATAAAAAAACTTGAGTGCTATCATAACTTTTCCATATGACACTAGCGTAGCTATGGCTTACATGGATTTCAGATACATGAACAGATCAAATTTCAGTTGATGTCTGTCCTAATGTACTTATTTGTTGTATTGTTTACAGTCGGGCCATTCTGTCAAACTTGGATGTCCTACCTGAGACCCCCTGGACTTCAATAATAAGGAACGACTTTTGGGGCAGTCCACTGACCCATTCCGGCTCTCACAAGTCATTTCGTCCACTTACGACTCTTAGTTTTAGACTCAATTACTATTTTTCTGGCTTCAATCCTTGGTCTTACCACGTAACAAATGTTGTGCTTCACGTGCTCACCACTTGGCTATTTGTACTTGTGGCTCGGATCGTATTCCGGGCGCACAACAACAAGTCCGGGAACAATGGGAGTTGTATCAGGAGTCGAAGAATAGCCGTAATGATTTCTTCCCTCCTCTTCGCCTGCCATCCTATACATACTGAGGCTGTGACCAGTATAGTTGGACGGGCTGAAGTTGGCTCCACCGGCTTTTCATTAGCTGCATTCTTGGCCTATGTCAATCATGTGAAATATCGGGACAAGCAGCAACAACAACAACAGAAGAAGAAACATCAGCAGCAACATAGAAACTGTAGTCAGCACCATCATCATCATCATCACCATGAGGCCCACAATAATATGACCCACAAAAGTCCAGTCTCAAAGTTCCCTTGTAAAAGTAGTAGACATGAACAGCAGCAGCATCAAAATTCCCTTCAGACGAGCATCAGCAACAGCAACATCACCAGTACGAGTGTTACCAGTTCCCTCACTTCTTCAATCCCTGGGCCAGGAATGATGCTTCTCCATCGCAAGCTTTATTTTGCCAGTTTCATGTATCTCACAATTTCCATCATTTTGGCAGCTGCCGCCATGTTCACTAAGGAACAAGGCATCACAATCATCCTTATTTGTGCCACATATGATTTGATACGATCCATCATCCGTGTCAGGAAATATCAGGTAAGAAGTTCCACTGACCTACTTGGACCATTGTATCTCTACTTTTTAAGGCATTACCACACAAAGCTGAAGAAAGGCATGTTATTTTCTTAAAAATTCCCATCTCTACCCCCCTATGGAAGTATATATAAGTCATGTGTACATAGTCGCTTCCGATGTCACAGTTGGCCTACAGTAGACATTACATTATCATTGTAAAATATTTAAATTTTCCACATTATTTTCCCGGTTGAAATCTGAGCGTTCTATGTGGTCCCACATAAGGCTCCATTCACGTATTGAATACATATATACACACGTGCTCGCGCCTAGCATTACAATGGCGGTAGCCAAAAAAAGAACTGCGGTAGCAATATTGTGGTAGGATTCTTCATAGCTACTACCTTCGTTAAAATGTCTCTCTTTTTTCCCCTCCATCCGTAGTTACGACAGCCGTAGCTACAGAGGAACATAGTTTTCATTTTCGCAAGGCTTCCACATGTCAAAGCAGCAAAGAGTATATGAGCTTTATATTATGGTCTTGTGCAGTATGGAAATGTTTCGGGAAAAATGAATTATTGCCTCAACATCTCTCCCCCTCATATACAATGTGATTTAAATTGAACGTACTAGTTTATGTGAATCCTTACGCCACGTTAGAGCTAGCTGTATAATTCATGAGTTCCTACCGTCCACTCAATGTTAATATATTACAGAAAAAAGCCCGCGTTACGTACTTTCATCATTCGCTCTCATGCTTTCTCCCTACGTAAAAACAAGTTACTGGTGCTGCAGCTAGTTGTATCTGAATGGAAGCAGCAGCAGCTGACTTGGTATGGCTCAAAACTCTATCCAAAATATAAGCTTTTTGTTTCAGTATTAGTGTTTATTTAGCCTGAAGAAGTAGCCTGGACTGCTGATGCTGCTGCTGCTCCTACTGAATGTACAGAGATTCAATAGTTGAACTCTTCTTTCTTTTGTCGAAATAGTTCCTCCCTGCTGTTGGCTGTCAATACACAAGGAAAATAAGTTTGCCAACAAACTTGCATCATAAAACGCAGATAGAGACAGCACTAGCAGCAGCAGCCGAATAAGCCAGAGGAAAAGTCGATGTATTCATCCGTATAGCCTTTTTCCCTATCACACACGTATTCTCCTGTATTTTACTTCCTCCGGAGTTCAGCTTTGCTTCCATCCCATAGCTGCTGCTACTTTACTTACACAAGAGCAAGAGCAACAAGAATGGTGGTACAGTAACATGGATGAAGGAGCGTAAGCAATTTCCATGGTAGATCCGTTGTGTACAGTATAGCTCCATTCATGTATGAAGTTGTTTGCTCACAGTAGCTACTGCTGCCAGTATTGTTAGCTTTTCATGCAGGTAGGCAAAAAGTTCATGTGAAGTAGCACCAGTACCAGGAGTAGTAGCAGAAACTCAACTCCTACGCAAGCTGAAGTTATTGTTAGAAAGAAGGCATAGCATAGGGCGGGCTTGCCTGTCACACGCAGAAATGTAACCAGAGCAACTTGCCTGCTTATTTACTTTTCTAGAACAAATGTCAAAATATTGCCTGAATACGTGGCAAAAAATAGCCATAAATGCTAATTTACAGCTGTACAACTACATAGCTCAAAGGCTAAATTCGCCCACACATTCCATTCTCAAGGTTGGAACCCATCCAGGGAAGCTACTTTCTCTTGGTTTCTCATCACCTATTGTTATTCCAGATTATTGGTGTCAGTTGCATCCGAAGCTTCTGCTGTTTTTGCGCTTTTGGAATAAGGTGTTGTGTACAGCATTTATGTGGAACATTACACTGGTAGCTGTAGTTGCTGCTGTGTCTGCGTGAGACAAGAAATTTCCCATTTACTAGCAACAACATGGCCACCATTTTCCAGTTGCACTGAAGCTTTAGTGCACCGCGGGTGAGGAACATTGTGGAGGAAATTGCTGTAGGGACATGCATCCCGTTCACACGTACGTAACGCAGAGTAATAAAAGTTAAAAGATAAAAGTAAAGGGAAACATTGTACATAACTACATGTTATAATAATATAGGAACCCAAGGAGACATTTATAAAAGTTTTCTAATGGGAATTAAGGAGTCAGTTTTGTCAAAGATAAAAAAGGAAAACGCACCCAGGATAGCGGATATACACATACTGTAGCTATGGTAGCTACAGTGCAATACAGAAGAAACTGAAGCTTTCTGTTGAGTCTAGGAAGTCTTCCTGTGATGCCATTTCTGTAACTTTACGGGTCTCCAAGTCCTATCCTATCATCATCATTTTTCCTTCGAGTGTCTGCTTCCTTTAGTTCTTCTTGTTCTTCTTCTTCGTCGTCGTCTTCTTCTTCTGCTCCTCCTTCAGGACAGACTCTATATTGAAGCAAATAATCAGATTAGATTATGGTTTTCCGCAGTATGTTAGACTAAATGTTCAAACTTATCGCCCATTATACTAATGTGGATGTAAAATACTTTCCGATCTCAACTTCCTCTCTCCTCTTACTGTTATGAGACCAAAGAATGTTCAACATTTATGGAAAAGAGCAGAGAGACAGAAAGAGAAAGTTTTTAGTCCGTTTCCTCAGATCAAATGTTACCTAAATTATGACGCCTCAAAATCCCACTTTATATCTTCCACCTCAAACTTTCTTTGGAAATAATGGTGGGCGGAAAAGAAATCGAAAGAAACTATTTAAGACTCTCATAGCCTTCCAAATTCCAACCCGTTCCAGTCTACAGGCCTGTACGTATTTTAGCCATAAAGTTGCAAGTGGCATCGGTCATGCTGCATCATTTCGATATAAATACCGAATAGGCATTATTTGCGGAGTCAAAATGACAGAATTGTTGGGAATGAAAAATACTGTGCATGCGCTTCTGCGCATATTCAAGCACACTGTCATTATTATGAAGAACAAACTCTTATCTACGATTTTCCCTCATGCCGCGCCGTGCATAGATTTTTCTTTTTTTTTTGTTCCCCACAACTCCTATAAGTTTCATTATGTTTCATGTCTAGCGGTTGGCCTAAAATCTTCTTATATTCTTGCATGCTGAGCTTGTAATATACGTAAAGACCGTCAAGATGATGATGATGATCATCGTCAGCTTGATTATCGACAGAAAACTTGGACTTGGTTGGCATGTAGCTAGCTATATAGCTCTGATGATGATAGCTATTCCGATTACAGTTCTGCTCCAACTTCTTCCTTATCTGTTATACTATATGCTATATCTAATGCTGTTCTCGCTTTTGAATCAAGTTGAAGCAAGCAGCAATCCACTGGTGGTGATGTTCTTGTAGATGATGATGATGATGATGAGGAGATCTGAAAAGTTGGGGAAACTTCATTTTCGCTGATTCACACTTAATTAAGGCACTTGTCTCCCTTCTCCCAAGCGCCCTTCATCATTATCCCTTTGCTTTTTTCATTTCCTTATGCTTTTCCTCCTCCTCTTCTTCTTTTTCTTCTTCTCCCTCCTACACACTTCTCATCCAAGACTTTCTTCCCTTTAGGTATTCTACATGTAGAAAAGCAGACTGATCCAGCACTAGCGACTACACACTTGAACCGATGCTATCTAATTAGTCCGTTTACATGAGTCACTTGATCCCAAAGTCTTTGATGAAAGCCCGCAGTAGCTACTGACTGCTATCTTTCTCCTCTTGAACAAGCTTTCTTTTTAAAACTCTTTTAGTCATACATTATTATCTGCCCTTCTAATCAACTTCTTTGTTCCTTTCATCATCATCATAATGGCGGCCATGTGGAAGGAGGCCGTCTATGATCATAATCATGCTAGGCTGGTTTTTGCGTACATCTTTTTTATTCTCGATAGAGTTCCCGTGGAACTAAAATGGTTTCAAAGGGACTTTCAATACGACGGAAGAGAGTTGAGGCCGTTGCTAGCCGTGGAAACGGAATGGCTATTATCATCACGAACTTAAAACAAATCTGCTCTACCTGTACTTTTGGTGTAGAAAATGGTAAAAGAAACTGTGTTTTTAACTGTAGCTCGTAAAATTTGTAAGCTCATGCCTCTGAGGAATCATTGGTCTGCTCGCTCAGCTATGCAAGTAAGAATGTGCAGCTAACGGTGAAAGTTTCTCCGTTAGTGTGTAAAAAGTCGTTCTGTCAAGTTGGTTTTTGTAGTTCTCACGCTCTCACGTGCGTAACGGCTAATTCCTCCCTTTTTACGTGACCAGGAGAGAACGCAGTTTGGAGAGTAGCTCAGCTATAGCTGCTATAGTCAGAGCTTAGTGGGAGTTGTGTTGTTGTCACACTTGTTCTGCTCCTTGTATTTTGCTCGTATACCACCGTCAGAGTGCTAACAATCAGATGGTCAAACTATTCTGGAGGTCTCTTACCTTTCTTCATCCTTCTCCATCCGTGCCTACGCTACTTTCACTGCTATAGCTATACAGCAGACTATGATGAAATAAATTTTGAGCCACGTTAATAATAGCTTTTAGATATAATAATTATCGCAAAGTCGCCGCCGCTGGCTGTCACATATGGAGAGGCCGCTGCTGTGTGCACTCATGAAAGGGTCACCTTATATTTGTGCACACAGTCAGTGTTCGTCGTCGTCCCTGAATTTAGCTATGCGTAACCTGAGAAGGATTATGTACACTCATTCATAACACTACCATAAACAAACTGGATTCAGGCTGCTGTTCAACAAAAGAAGCCCACGCAATGGTCGTGCTATCATATGTACTATAATTGTTTCTTGTGAGAAAGAAAGCGCTGTTTTGTAGAACTTTGTCGTGGTAGCGGCATCAGGGATGGATGTAATTCTATATGTATAATCAGTACTAATTGAGTTCATTTGGCATTTGCTGATTGCTTTCCTCCTCTCTCCGTCTCTCTTCTCCCTTCTTTCTTAGTTAGTACAAAAGCATGGAGCGAGCGGCGTAATCAGAGGGAAAGAAGGGTAGAAAATAATGCAGTAGTTTTAGTACAGAGAAACTGAAAGAGAGTAAACTCACAAAAAGAATCGTGGATGGGCTCATTTTTCCTTGTTCCTATAGCTATAGTTAGCCAGTATAGTAGTTGGGAGAGAGAGAAGATTGAACAGAACGTGCGGGACGATTACTACTACTACGACTCCAAAGCGGTGAATTTTTAATGGGGGCGCTCCATTGTGTAAAATAATGATTACCTCCATTGTCATTGTGAAAAATAAAGAGTGTCATATTTCGGCGAACCGAATCCCATTTAATTAGTACTGAGAGACATTTCCACATCCACCTACCAGGATATCCCCCTTCCCTGTATTTGTATGTAAAGCACCCCTGTAAATTCATGGCAAATGAACTTTTCTATGTTTTTGTCTCTCTTGGCAATAATTGTACGTGCATGCTCAAGGGGGAACATCCGCTGTTGTTGCATAAGAGAGTAAATCAGTATGGTGAAAGTAGTTTGGAATCCTGTGTCTGATGCTTCAGATTTTTACGTAACAACAGCAACAACGGTTGCGTAAATACGAGTGTAGCTATGAGTCATTATGGCAGGGACGCAACTCATGACATGCCATTAATTTAGATGCATGCTAACCGATCCTGCACTTCCCCGCTACTACTGCTGTCACCTTTTTAAATCTCAAGTGGATATTCATTTGAGGTAAAACTCATCATGAGCGTAGTAGATGAAATCAGCAGGATGTAATATGTCCATCAGCAGTTAGTATTCCCTGCTATTTTATAAACTATGAAAATAGTAGCTCTAAGCATGGGATCTTTTCCAGTGAAATCGATGCCTCAACTCATCCTTTATTCATTTAGTCCTTGCGTTTGACTGAGCAAATGAATTTCGCCTGCGCGTTTATGGTATGCACATTATATTACATCTACTCCTGCTCCTGGTGGATGCAACAACATCCACCACACTCCACCAAGTTCAGAGTGGAATGAAATTCTTTGGGAAAGCGCAAAGGTGCATGCATGTTGGAGCTATAGAGCAAGACTTCAAAAGCGACCACATTATTATGTGAACATGCTGAACCATGGAGAACCCTCCTGTCATCATCTGCCACGTTACACTTACATGAGGTTGGAAAAGACTACATTGTAATGTGATTATTATCATATAACGATTTTAATATGATCAGTACCGGAAATACGTAACACTTTTGGCAATAGATTCCAATAGCAGTTGTGGAGCTATTTCGACGTAGTTTTACCCGTTAGCTCTCACAGTCACATGCGGATAGGTAGGCAATACGGAAAAAGAAGAAGAAAAAGACGATGGAGAAGGATAGACGGAAAAGGAATTTTATGAACTGATAATTTCACATGAAGATACGGAGAGATAAGCCGGATGGTCTGTTGATTTAGCGAAAGCATTAACAGATTTAGCTTGGCTGCCTTCCCTTGTCCTGATTTCATTTAGATTACACATGCTAAGCCCCTATGGTTTCAAACGAATGGGGAATAAAAGGACAGGCTGCTGACGAGTTGCGAGAGTTCATATCCCTGCTCTTGCTGTTGCTGCTAGCAATACAAAGCCCAGCATATACATTTATACATTAATGTAGCTATAGAGCGAGTAGAGACAAATAGAAGGGTATTTGCAAGACGAAAATTACATATCGCTTCTCCTGTTATTTGTTTCATCGCGCTAAGCCTAATAAATATGTTGGAGCCTAGTGTGATATGGGAAAGTTTTGTAGGAGCGAGGGTGTATGCACACATTGAAATGAGTCTCTCTCTACATGCTTATTGTACATTATGAGGCGGGTTTGATCTGAGTAAGTGCCCAACTGTCGCATCAAAAGTGGCTTTAGGAAACCAAAGCATGTTTTGAATGTAAGCAGCACAAGCTTCAGTATTAATGAAATGCAAAAAGAGAGCGTGGTAAAGAGAAACGACTGGAATATTGAGTAGACTCGGGGCGGATGCAGGTGTAAATGCTGTATGCTACCAGAACGAAATTGCATTTTGGGACAAAATCGAATAAGAAAATAGGAAGAGTCAACTGGGATGGAATTTGTTGAGATGTGATATTCGAATCACGCACGACCACACCGAGTCTCTTTGCATGTCGTCTACGTCTTTTCTGTCCCAACTACGACTCTCGCTTCCTTCACTTTCTCTGTCTCTCTCTCTCTCTCTCCTGCTTTTGTACACTTCACACTTGAAACCTTCGCATGTAATATACGTCCCTGTCTACAAGATTTTCTTTCCCTGTTATACACAGTAGTGAGGAAGAGTAAATGGAAGCAGAAGAAGAAGAAGGAGCTTAGGGGGGAAGAAAGAGTGAAGGAGGAGGACAGTCTCCCGTTAGTGTTTTCTCTGTGCAAATGCCGAGAAGAAGAAGAGAAAAGTAGGAGCGAGAGAAGACAGAGAGAAAGCGAATCCTCGTAAAATCTAAGACGTTCCCCGCATGGTCTGTGGTTACTATAGCTAGTACGAGCCGCCGTACTTTTGGATTCTTCTATAGTAGAATGGCCTTTTCTTCTGTTAGATATACGCTTTAGGGCTCCCACAATGTCGCTTTTCCCTTTCTTATGGTGTCTCAGCAGCACAGTGCCATGTGTCATATTCCTGATAAATATTCAATATTCTTTAGCTGCAGAAGAGTGAAGAATAGCTTCTCTCAATCGCATTCAAACCTCGTTGAGTGCAAATCCCTTTAATCCGCAACATATCATCTTCCTTCTGTGAATTGGGCCTTGCGGGACCCATAGACACACACACACGCACACATCCCCCTTCATCATTAAATTCAGTCAAACCCTGTCACACATGCATGATCTCTTGATCAGATCAAATATGTGTACATTCAAGTTATACACGTTCACATATGCTTCTCTACTACGACGACTACTACATATACTTTATCCTCTTCTCTAAAAACAATCAACTTTTTCCCTTCTCATCTTCTCTCCATTCTGTAACATGCATTCTCCCTACCAGCACGGGGAGCACACACTAGGGGAATCTTATTTACTTTGTCTCGCCTCATTTTACTCCCGTCACCAAGGCATTGCATTCCTTAGGTTGGCTTTATTGCTTTCCTTCCTGCTGCTGTGCAGCACTGCTGCTGCAACCCGAGATTGAACGTTGGCTAACCGGAAAAAATTGAACTTCCCCAGATTTATCCTATTACTTCCCAATAAGATATGGAATCCGCTTCATTTATCATCATGTCTCCTTCTCTATCCGTCGCTTTCTTTACTTCTCCTGCTACTCATCCACTCTGATTACTCCGGAAAGCATGATAAGTGTCATGTTCAAATATGATCATTAATTATTATGGACCATCATAAATGCTGGAGCTCTTTTGCTTTCACATTTTACGGCGAGTTGACTTGGTCTTGAACGTCCTCTGTCTTACTCTTCTGTGACACTAAACAAATTGTATAGTTGGCCGCATCATCACGATGAGTCTTTTATGACTACAAGTGCAGCTGTAGTGGTTGGTGGTTGTGCAGTAATAGCTCAAGTTTTAAGGTTGCCTGCAGTGATGGAAGGAGCAAGTAGTACGAGTAGTAGTAGTCAATGTATTCCCGCTTGTGAGACTAATAATATGCATATATACATAAGGAAGGTCTCAGTGGGAGCCAGGAGGAGAGTAGCTTGTAGTAGTAGTAGCACATGGGAAAGACCATATGATTTTGTCTGATGAAAAAGTAACGCCTGGGGGTAGCGGATCCCGACTGACGCCTGCTGCTACGCTTTCCTTCCACGTCTAGCGAGCTAGCTAGTACACCGTAGTTTTTCTCTTCTTGTTATGCGGGTGTGTAGTTATGCCACGGAAGTGGATCTACCATATGCATTTTTTAGCCAAATGGAACCACAATGTTCCACCTAACATTTCCATTTACATTTGACCAACTTTTATCATGTCCTGCTCGAGGTGAAATGTGGTAAAATGTTTGCATTTATATCGACTAACTTTCTGTACCTGCTCCATATTATTTTTCTTTTCTTTTCGTCTCTATCTGTCCCTATGGAGAAAGTCAGTCGTGTATAAAACTAAACTGATCGAAATGAACGCGTTTCTCTACAGAAATAGTAATTGACCATGGGTTACAAATTCGCTTTGAAAGTCACATTTGAGGGAATGCTATTGCTTTGATGTCGCAACCAAATAGAGTCTGTCGTTTGACCTGCAGGACCTCTTACCCTAGTGGTGCTTTCGGCATACTGGAACATTATTGGTTTTTTGCATAATGTTCAGAAAAATCGTATAGTGTGCTCCATTTCCCAATGCTGATCATAGATTCTGCGCCGATGTCAGCTTGAAGCTTCGTCACAAAGCGCAATGTTTACTGAATTTCAGAGGGGAAACACCTCAGGAGATTTTGCACATTTTTACGCAGCAATCCGGCGCGTCCATAAGCATTAAAAAGGGAAAAGATGCACTAAAGAAAAGAAATATGCAGTTAGGATGTAAAGTTAGATAACATCGGACCCGATTCCTATGCGTAGCTATACGGCGCAGTTTTGCTCATCCTATTCAACACGAAGGGAAAGGCTACAGCACAGAGCCATGAAAAATATGTTCTGTCGTCGGTTTCGCTTAGTGAGCAACTTTAAAAGGGAAAGAAAGTATGAAATGGTGCTAGTGTATAGATAGGCATAGTACGATGCTTGCATTGTGATAATACTAAAAAAAGATGTCAGGCCAGAAGAGACTGAAATATACTAGTGACCGTAGAAGTAGTAGTAGTTGCTGCCGCATCCTGGATTTTTTTCTCAGCGATTCCATGGTAACAGGATGAAGATCCTTTGTGGTAGCTCCTTTCTGTATACTGCCATTAGTTTTCCATATAGCCAGGCGTTATATCTACAGTTGGTTGCATCCACTATGTCATCGTTATGTGTGTGTGTGTGTGTGTGGTTGGGTAGCTAAATTTTGTAAAATCTCTGTGTGGCAGCGCATGTTTCATGCTCAAATCTAATGCTGCTACTGTATATAGGGACACTATCGGAGGAGCTCCACTACTCTAAATTCCTTAGCGAGCGTCATTGAGCTTTGAAAAGTTTCTTGGTTGAAGCAACTTGCCGTTCACATAACTTATGTTGTTGACCATGTGTATGTGTAGACGTGCGTTGGACTGAGTGAGTGAGTGTGGTAGGGTAGTGTGTGTTATAGCTTTAAAGCTTCCATTTGAGATATAGCTATAATATGTGGAACTGGCCATGTACCCACTATGTATGTCATGTAGCTACACACATAGTGTAAAAGTACCCACGTGGAAGAATAACTTGTGGAGGAAAAGAAAAGGGAGAAGTGAAGCTAGAGAGAGAAGAAATATTTTTATAGTTATTTGATAAGGAGGGAGAAAACAGAGAAGGGGAGTGGAAGGACTTCAAAAAGCTTTTGACTTTTCCTTTAGCTCTATGCACCGTGATACATGCTTGCGTGCATTTGTGTGTAGCTACTATGTGTGTGTCCCAGCAGCTCAAATTTTTCTCTCTGTCTGTGTGGTATTTGAAACAGACTTTAGTAAAGATTCGAATTTTTGATCCCACACTACGATTATTATTATTATTATTATGATTATTTTTTGAATATCCAAAGACGTAGACGAAGAAGAGGATGAAAATTTTCCTTACAAACGGCTACCGAGCAGATGGTGGTGGTGGAGGAGAAGGAAAAAAGAGAGGGAGTCATGTATCGATTTCCGCTTACATACACTATCCAGCCAGCCATTAGCTGGGAGACAACAGGCCATAAATCTAATTTGTGACGGTTTGAGTAAAAATGATGGTGGGAAATTTTTAGTAGGTTGACGGCGATATTTATCGTGTGGAAGGAGAAAGCGGAGAAAATCGATTAGATTAATAATTACATGCACTTTCTTCAGTCGCTCTCCTTAATCCCCGTATCCATGATGCACAAAATTTTATTTTCGTATTGCCGTAATGATGATTACATTATTATCAACTAATTTTGAACGTTTTTTATTGTGTTCCAGATAAAGCCGACACTGAGGGAATTAGAATGTTCAGCGAGCGTTATTATCCTTGCGATAAGTTTCTTCGCCCTCTTCCACTTCCGTATCAGCCTGATGGGTGGGTTTGAGCCGCCAATGTTCGCCAAGGCAGACAACCCGACGGCTCATAATCCCAGCCTGTTTGTCAGACTAGCGACCTTCCTGTTCTTACCAGTTCTGAACGTGTTCCTATTACTTCACCCGCGCTGTCTTAGCTACGACTGGTCCATGGAAGCTATCCCTCGGGTTCAGGAACTGGGGGATCCAAGAAATCTAATCACAGTAGTATTTTACTTCTTACTCCTGCGGAGAATAATCTCCAGTTTCAGACTTGTCAATAAATCAATGGACCATTTGGAGAACAAAGAGGAAGGAGGCGGTGGAGGTGGACGTATCAACTTGAGTGCTCATCATCATCATCCCCTTAGTGGAGGCGGTGGTAGTAGTATGTCTGTGAGAAATGTTTGCTATGTTTGTCGATTCAGTTCGACTAATCACAAGTGTTATAACAACAATTCCATCATCTCCACTCCCAGCGGTGGTTTGGATGACCATTGTAACTGTAATAGTGCTAGTGGTAGCGGCGGTGGTTGTGGTAGCTGTAGTTGTTGTTGTTGTTGTGCTAGTGGCAGCAGCAACAGCAGTGGGAACAGCCTGAATAACGGACCAGTGAGAAATAATAGTTTCAATGGAATTCATCATCATCAATCTCAACTGCGATGTTGGCAAAAACAAGCCAAGACCTACGGTTGTTGTTGTGGTACTTCTTGTACTGCTGCTGGTTGTGGTTACGGAGGAACGACGGGAGGAGGACATTTCAAATTCGCTACAATGAACAATAAATTGTCCAACACATTAGGAAAAACATTTAGAAGACAAAGCCCATCCTTCTCAGACCAGTCGGAGTCCCTGAGCGGCAACAGCAGTAGCAGATATAGTAACAATAATAATAATAATAGCAGCAGTAGCAGCAGCAACAACTGTGGTAATCTTCTGTCAATAAAGACAGAGCACGGAACACTGCTTTTGGAGCTCGCCTTCCTCATATGGCCCTTCATACCTGCAACAAATTTATTTTTTTATGTCGGATTTGTTATTGCTGAGAGAGTTCTCTATTTCCCTTCCGTCGGCTTCTGTCTTCTTCTCGGTCATGGATTCCTTCGACTCTGGCTTCGAGCCGAGAGGGGACAAAAAAATTGTGGCAGTGCAGGAGGAGGAGATGGTGGACGACGAAGATTGAAACAAGTGATTGTGACTAGTGCATTGGTGACCCTGTTGTGTTTGTGCGTTCGAACCGTCCGCCGGAATGAGGATTGGCAGGATGAAGAGGAGCTGTACAGTTCGGGAATAAATATAAACCCTCCTAAATCTTGGGGTAACCTCGGCAACGTTCTCCATGATAAGGGTCGTATAGCGGAAGCGGAAGTGGCGTATCGACAAGCGCTCCGATTTCGTCCTAATATGGCCGACGTGCATTACAACCTGTAAGACTTGGCTCTTTCTCCTTACATTTATATAGTAATACCATGTACAATATTTATCCATACGCTCTGATCCTGATTGCCTACATACAGCACACATATTTTCCACCATTGTACTTTCACTACTAGTACTTTATAGCTATAGCTCCATCATTTCCTTTAAATCACCTTTAAATGTCCTAGCTGGAAAATTATACTCCCATCGTACCAAGTAATGATAGTATTATATACATGAAGTTGTGTCCAAAGTTAGAAATGTGCGTGCTACTCAAGAGAAAAGGACTTTCTCTACTTTTCCTCTTCGTTCTATGTGTGTGTGTGTATATCACTTGCCGTAGATTTCACATCGAAGGTACTTATTTTTGGCTGACAACCTCCTACTACTACCAGTACTACAAGTAGAACTTGAAAGTTTCCCTTTGACGGAGAGCCATTCCGTTTTTGTTGGGAGTAGGCCAAGAAGTACCCTACAGTAGTGAAAGTAGTGTTAGTACTCGTAGCAATATCCTTTTGCGCTTGTGTCCTCAAGCCTTCTTCTTACCTCAAGAAAGGCGACGACTGACTTGCACTACGAAAATGTAGTAGTTGGAATGAGAAAATATTATTGAGCCATGTCATTTTCAAAGAAAAGTTTCACACAGTGCCTCATTTGCACTCAATAGAGACACGTACTATTCTGGGCTCTAAATGTATTGAGTCTGTCTGACTGCTTGCCTCCCTGGATGTCTGTCTGTCTGCCTGTCTGACTATGCTATATATATGCATTCAAAGGACCATGTTGTGCGGGTTATGCGCCAGCTACTAGATACAAAGCTTTATGTACAGAGGTGGACCAAGACGAAATTGCTGTAATGTATGGTGTGTGCGAAAGGAGACCAAATTAAATTGTTAGAGTAGTACAAAGGAAGAAAGTCCTCTGAGAGAATCTCCATGTCCCTTGTTGAGGGAATGAATATGCATAGGAGTTGCGGTTTTTGAGCAAGTTCACTATTAGAATACTACGACCAACTTCTTCCACACTACCACAACTTTACTTATTGTGCATATAGAAGAGTTGGGAGCCACCAGGAACGTTGCTATGCAGGCAGCAGGAGGAGGAAAAAGAGGAAGAGAAGAAGGAGGAGAAATAGGAGCAGGAATGTAGTGGAGGCTTTACGGTACTCCGGCTGCCGTAGAGAAAAAAGAAAAGGGAGATTTTAAATGTATTTTTTCCCTTCCATTAGGAGAAAAGCGTGACAGGCAGAGAGTGAGGAGGGAACTCTGCATCTGACATCTCAAGTAATAGTGTAACTGAATAACCATTTTTCTGATTTCCACTTGCCACTGAAGTGAACCATTCCTTCCACTAAAGAAATTTCCTCTCGACAAACAAAACAGCGTTTACATTACAGAAAACATACATAGGCTTTCTCTCTCTTCCATTCTCTCCTGCATATGCACACACAAACCTACGCACACACACACACACTAGACTCTGACTTCGTAATGTAGTCCTATGGAATTCCCGATGGTTCATTGCCGCGTAGTTCCTTCGTCTTGTTCGTCGTCGTCTTCTTCTTCGTCGCCGTCTTCTTCTTCTTCTTTTGCCTATAATACTCTGCCTGTTCCTTTCTCCCCTTGCCTCCCTTTATTATTCACTTCTCTCTCTACTTTATTTAACTGTCGAGTCTAGAACTTGTGTCTTGTAACTGTTTGTATCCGGTCTCCGCTCGGGGAGAAGCTACAAATGTACATAAAACGGTTCCCGTGTATCCCAGCATATCCGTTTTCTCTTCATCTTCTTCATTCTCTAGCTCATTTCTTTCTTCCGCTCTCACTGCTGTCTCTCCCCCTTCCATCTCTCTGTCTCATGGCGCAATCCCTGCATATGAGGATTAACCCTGTGACGAACTTTATTATGGAAAGAATATAATAAAGATTTCCTCCATGTCTCTTAATATAAGAACTTTTCCAGAACTATATGCCGATTATGATGATGATGCTGCGCTGTTGAAAGAATTAGTGACTCCATGGGTAGAGCTCAGCTTGACAGTTGGGAGAAAGGTGTGAATGAATAATTGAACAAGTTTTAATTTACATATGAATATAATCTCCTCTACTTTTTTCGTATTTCTAGGGGGCTTGTGCTCGAAGGCCAGGGAAGACTGGATGAAGCATTGACTTCATATCGATCCGCCATCCATTTTCGACCTTTGCTTGCCGGTAAGATTCATACGTTGGTCTTGTTATTGTAAACTTGGTTTGTTTTTACGGTTATTTACTCGTCGTAACAGCCCCGCGGTGTTCCATCAAACTATCGCGAAATTACGCTGCAGATCTTGCAATTTAGTATCATTTGAAGGGATTTCTAACAGCTCAGCTCATAATTGTTGAATCAGCGTGAGGCGTTGTGCATGATTTCTGCAAATTTTCTGCGCATGATAAATTGTGGTCAAAGGAGAAAGTACATTTCTGGTGGAATTTTAGCTAAAAGGAGGTCCTTAAGTAAGGTTTAGGGTGAAAGTTAGAGTTGAATAAGCAAGGCCCTGGAGCTCCCCGCAGCACTGTTCTGTGGATGATCGGCCGTGGGAATGAATTACGAGTTAAATTGAGTTAAGTTTCTGGACGAAAATGCCGAGTGGAAAGGGCTGCCATGTCCAAGACGCTGCGTGAAGTATACATGTGTTTTTATATATACGTACGTATGCACTCTAGTTTCCCGTAGTTCCGGATGACCATAGTAGTCTCTTTAGTAGTAGTAGAGGCTAGTTCCTTGAAAGTTTCCGTTGATTTTTCCTCCTTATGTCTTTCTGGCTACTTGAGTTGTGAAAAACAATTGTTCGTGATGGGGATGTGTGTGTATATACATGTATATGCACTCGTGAGTGCAAGAGAAAAGAAGGAGAAGAGGGAATCAAATTGAAGCCTGTTACCATTTGGCCTTGATGAAATGTAAACAGTAGGAGATCCGTTCAAGTTTTTCTTTCCAACAACAACCTGCTCCTCCACACTTGAGGAGAAATATACTCTGTGTATCTTTTATATGTGTTTCCATATAGGGAAGTAGCAGCAGCATGTTTTCAGTTGTAGCTCTCTCTCTCTCTCATGCTCTGACCACCACGACTAGCTACTAGCTACCATTAATACTACTACTACTAGTGATGCTCTTTCCAACTCAATCGTTACCTTTTGTAGATGTTCAAGAACCGCACTGTAGTGTGTATTAGATAAATACTAGGGCTCATTCACTGTGAAATAGTCCCCTAAATGAATGTATCTGTATTCAGTCTGGCAAAGTTGTCCTGAGAAAACTTTTATTTCACCTCTTTTATCCTCTGTCTCCCACTCCCTCCTTCTCTCCTACTCACTTGCTCTCTTTTTTTCTACCAACACTGCAGCAGCATCATGTTTTCGTACTGCCAGAAAGGGAAAAAAACTGTCTTTGAGTCTACAAAAATGAAGTTACTAAATAATCAAGAGGCCGGGATTCTTTTTCATTTATTTAAAGTTTTTTTTATAACCCACACTCCTCATCAGCATGATTCTTGTGCAGTTGAGGGCGGAAAATCTGTGAAAAAAATACTTGCGTTGGTAGTCATGCAGAAGCGGAAGACTAGAGTTGAAGTTGGGCATAGAGCATTAACGTCTATTTCTGTTACCAGTACAGTCCTCATGCGTTAGCATAGAACGAACGCATAGCAGCAACATGTTTTTTCGCCCATCGTCCTGAAATCCATGACAGTTTCCCCTGGACTCCCTAAGTCCCTTAATAATTTAAGCCTCTTCACATATTTAGAGAGGAGTCTAGCCTGGCCTTACAATTGTATAGTAGCTGGTGGCCGCATTCGAGTGCAGCCTACTATTAAAAAATCCCTTCCACAACATAATAATTCCATCTTTTTATACTCTTATACTTTCTCGCTCTACTTCGTCCAGTACCAGACCAGACGAAGTTTTTGAGTGTGCTATTTTTGGAAAATAGCTATAATCACATGCTGTTGCGGTGAATTTTTTCGTTGGCACGTGGAAGACCCTGTGGGGACGCTTCTTCCGGTTGTGATAACAGAAGGTTGAAAACAGAAGCTACCCTCGAACTTTGTTAGCAGGCCTTAGTAGGTAAAATTAATTCAAAGATTTCATGGAAGAGGTATACTTATACATGTATGCTGCTACTGTGCAAGCATGTGCCTCTGTTTGTGACAGGGAGAGAAACTATAAAGCTGATGATATTCAACAGATTTTTTTTCATCGAATTTTTTATAGGACTCCTGCTGTAAATAATTTTGAACTTCCTGGTTTTATGAGGCTTGTAAAAAAAGAGGGAAAAGTAGTAGCAACAAACAAAGTTGCTAGTAAAAGTTGGTCCACAGCAGCAGCAGCAGTAGCTTTCTCTATTCCTTCTCCATGGGTGTGAATCTGGTTGAGCAGTTTAGGAAGTTAGTTGTTTCGCACACTTATATTCTCTTTTGAATCCTCCTTTTTTCCAGACCATTATTATATTCCATTCTACTACAAGCATGGAGTGAAGAAAGTTTGTTGTTTTCGTTGTTGTTACTGTTGTTTATTCCCTGGTTTCTGCTCTTACAATTCGACTTGTGTCTATGTAGCTATGTGTGCGAGTGCTGAGAAGGAAAATAGACAGAGGGTGAAAGTTTTTAGATTTGATCCAACCTTTGCCTTTTTGTTTCATTGTGTCGTCCATTTTAAGATTATATGACTTTGGATGTGCCGCTGCTGCCCAACATGAGTAGCTTTGACGGCTGTTTGGAACATTCCTTTAATGTATACGTAACAAGACGGGAATGGAGCCCATTTCCATACGAAACTCTCATCTTTTCAGCACCGTATGTGTCCTGAGTATAGCTATATGGAGGAACGAGAGGAAAATGAGCCTCTCTCTTGCTCTTATTCTGTCATCACAGTCGTTGTCCCTTTGCCTTACAATCCTTCTCTCTCTCTCTCTTTCACTCCACGCATGCATGGAGAATCGGCTTGAACGGATTTCTCTCAACTAATATTGCCCTCAGTCACGGCACCACGCACGCTTCGTCCTCCTCCTCCATCGCTGCTGCTCCTATTCCTGTTCAAAGTTGTTGTTGTTGTTCATGCTGTTGTCGTCGTCGTCAAGAATATGTATCTATCCTTGAATATTCCAAATGTGTGTACATATGACTTATTTAAAAGCGTTAGCCGATGCAAGTTTCATAGTCAATGCATATACATAATACAGAGGATACCTTAGTGTAGGAAAAGCAAGAAGAGAGAGAAAGGAAGAGCGCGGGAGGAGTTGTTGGGAAAGTTATAGTTTGGAAGGGAAGTGGAGAAAAGTAGTAGGTTGCAGTAGGAAGAAGAGCAAGCAGCAGCAGGCTGTTCCTAACGATTCAGTGAACGCGTGAGTACTTAGTCGAAGGGGATTAAATCTTGATTCCAGTTCCACTTGATGAGTTCCTAGAACAGCAAAGAGGCGTATGGAATTATTATGAAGAGGGAAAAGGAACTGATGATGATGGGATGAATTTGTGTTACCGGCAATTCCTAATAACTTAGCCTCATGACAATACTGATAGGTTATTATTTACGTCCATACGCACGCCTAACACATATACGTTTTATATCATCTATGCACGTCCCTTGTAGGACTCATCCATGAGGAGAAAAATGTAGCGAGAGAAATGGAGAAAGTTGTATTGCTATCACGATACTTCATAGCGGGAA